>OY282644.1:13614087-13841587 GCA_958299015.1 Tetanocera ferruginea
TAGCAACAACTCCAACACCTTCCGCACTCATGCATTGCAATAATAATGGCAGCAACAGCTGCGCTTCTGCTTACTTCTTCTACACATCAGTAGTTGTTGTCTTGGTTTTTTGTGTCAGTTTGTGCTCTTACTATTGTTGTTTTTGTTGTTATTGTTGTTATTATTGTTGTTATACTGGTTACTTTAACCTACTTAACAGTCCAATGCGCAGACGCAGCAGCAGCAACTTCGACGCACTCGCACGTCATCATGTTAGCAATTATTATTCGCTTAAGGCCACAACAAATTAAATAATTCGTAAGGGAAAAGTTTTATTGTACCAAAAAGCAAAACAAACATTAAAAACAAAAATCACAAATCAAACACAAAAACCAACAAATACAAGAAATATTGTTACTAGATTTAGTACTAAAAAGCATTAAAAAGTCAGTCGGTAAAAAGCGCAAAAAATTTTAATAAATTTTGTATGCATGTCAACGAGCAGCACAAAAGAAAAAACAAAAAAAAAAACCAAATGTAAATCCAGCAGAAAATTAAGCTTTTCTCAAAAGCTAAGGTCAAGAGCTGCCATAAATTTCTGCCATTTAAAGTCATTATTTAGTGCTGAGAGGAAAATAAATAACAAATTTAAAACTGAGCTTAAGTTAGGAAAGTTTTTCAAATCAGCGATAATAACACAGACACCAGCTAGTGGCTCAATTGGCTGATATGGCTCAGTTGACTTAATTGCCTTAGCTTTAAAAATTGAAAAAACTGTCAGCATTGACATGAGCTGCCAAGTGATATCAGCTAGTTGACAAAATTGGCTTTTGTGGCTTAATTTTTGACATAGTTTTTTAAAAGTTTTTCATGCCACAAGAACTTGGCGCCAAGTTGTTGGCTCAATTGACCTATTCGTTTCACTTTTTAGTTATTTTTCTTAACAAAATGCTTTATTACTGTATGAACACGTTCTTTATACCAAAAGATATATTTTTTTTATAAATTTGAGTTCAGTTAAAAAGCAGTTGAATCAATTGGGCTGGCTGTGTTGGCTTAAGTTCTAAAAACGAACAATATTTGGGCGCTTTATTTCAAAATTAATTAAAATTTCAAAATTTTTAGTTAAAAGTTTAAGTTAAAATTTCAAAATTTAAATTTTATGCCCATACTGGCACAAGTTGTGACTCAATTGGTTCAATTGGCTCAGTTTTATAAAAGTAAAGAGGAACTTTTAGCAATATGGAAACGTTTTTAATGTCTAAAGCTGTATTTTGTTTTACTAGTGCCAAAGCTAGTGGCTCAATTGGCCCAGTTAATCCATTTTTTTCAAGATAAAAAAGAAAAAAGATAATTTTAGCGAAATATGGCAACGTTTTGAATGTATCAGCTATATTTTGTATCAATAGAGCCATAGCTAGTGACTTAAGAAGCTGCATTGACTCAATTTTTTTGACAAGAAAGTCAATAAATATAAAAAACTTCTATAAATGATACCACATAAATGGCTCAATTGGCTCACTGTGTTCAATTTAAAATAAGAACAAATTTAAGGGGTAAATAGTTACTTTTTTAGTGTCTAAAAATACATTTTTTTTATTAATTTTGATACAGCTGGTGAAGCAGTTTGATCACTTGACTCAGTTGGCTCAATTGGCTCAACTATTAATAAATAAACGCCAAAAACTGTTCAGCATTTCATAAAAATATTCTTGAAATTTAAATATTCAGCTCCATTTGCATTTAGTTAATGCCCCAAACACTGTTGGCTCAATTGGTACAATTTTCAAGAAGCCAAAACAAAATGTCCGCCCAGTATGACAACATTTTTAATGACTTAAGCTAGATTGATTTAATATTCAATCACAGCTAGTGACTCAAGTGGCTCGATTGGCCCAATTTAAAAAAAAACCATTTCAGTACATAATGGCAAAGTTTTGCGTATTTAAAGCTAGATTTTTTAACCACTACTGGCAGCCAGTAATGGCTCAATTGGTCTCATTTAATAAAATTTAAAGTACAACTTAAAACAAGAACAAATTTTAACGCTTCATAGTCACTTTTTTAAATGTCTAAATTCAATTTTTTTTTAACTATTTTGGTCAGCTAGTGAAGTAGTATTATCAATTGACTCAATTGTATCAACTAAACCTAAAAAATGCCAGTAAAATTGTGAGCATTTGATAAGAATATTCTTCAAATTGCAATATTCAGCTAGATTTTTTCATACATTTTGTTGCAAATAATGCCCCAATCACTATCACTATCAATTGGCCCAATTTTTAAAAAGCAAAGTATGACAAAATATTTCGTGTCTTGATTTACTAACCTAGATTTTGTTATTAATACTGGTACAGCTAGTGGCTCGAATGGCTCAATTTTCAAAAATAAAAACATTTCAGTGCAATATGAGAAAGTTTTGAGTATTTTAAGCTAAATTTTTATTAAAAATGAATGAAATAGATGTAAGCACAACTATTGCTCCAACTACTGTTGGCTCAATTGGCAAAAAAAAAAAAAAATAAAAGAAAAATAGGCTAGTATGATTTCTTAAAGGTCTAAGTCTATATTTTTATTAATACTGGTACAGCTTGTGGCTCAATTGAATCAATTGGGGCAATTTTTAAGAACGAAGATTTAATTTCTAGCGACTCAATTGAAACAATTGGATAAATTTTTATGAAAGAAAAGTTATCTTCAGAGCTGTTTAGGCACATTAGTTAATTCTAAATGCTAATTTTATACCAATGATGCTACGTTATATTGGCTCATTTGGTTTATTTGACTTATGTAAAAAAAAACAAAAATTTTTTGGTGAAAGTTGGGCACGATTTTAATGTTTCAATGACTATATCGGCCAATTGGCCGGTTTGCTTGTTTCATTTGTGTGCTATATTGGCTCAAATGGCTCAATATTTAAAAATAAAAAAGTTCAGCTGGTTTAATTGGCTCAATTGGATAATTTTTAAAAACATTTCAATATATTTATGCTGTATTTTCAATTTTATATTTTATTTTTCAATTTTCAATTTCAAGTTTTCAATATCTAAATTTTATATTTTTAATTCATAATGGCTCTATTGGGCCATTTTATTTAAAATAAAATAAACTTTTGGTTGCTGCATGAAAACATCTCTAATATTTAAAGCTAATGCCGCTATGTTTATGACAAATATTGGCTCAATTGGGCTTTTTTTTTACTAAACGAATTCAGTGCATTATGAAATAGAGTTTAATGTCTAAAGCTAGCCTTATATCAATGCGGGCCAGTTTAGTGGCTCGTTTGGGGTTTAATTACATCAATTGACTCAATTGCTTGACTTGACTCGATGGGTTTACTTAGCTCAATTGGTTCATTTAACTCAGTTTTAAAGTTTTAAGTTCCGGCACTAAATGAAATATTTTTAAAATTTTTAATTGGCTCAGTTGACTTGGTTAATTTACCGAAATTAATTTAATGCGACTTCATTTGCGGCTGTTTTGGCTCAATTCGTCTTTTTTAAGAGTAATGAAAAAATTTCAGTGCATTATAAAACAGAATTTACTTCTAAAGCTAGTCTTATATCAATGCCGACCAGTTAGTGACTAGTTTGGGATTCAATTAAAGCAATTGACTCAATTGGATCACTTTACTCGATCGGTTTATTTAGCTCAATTGGTTTATTTACTTAATTTTTAAAGAATAACTTCCTGCACTAAATGAAATATTTTTGAAATTTTCTATTGACTAAGTTGACTCGATTGATGATTTGACTCGAACAATTGGCTCAATTTGTTAAAATTCATTTAATCCCATATTACAACATTTTCAAAGTCTAAAGTTCGATATTACAACTAAAGCCAGTTTTATATCAATGACAGCAATTTAGTGGCTCGATTCGTAAAATTTATTAAATTGGCTCAATTATTCCACTTCAACCAAACGGTTCACTTGGCTCAGTTGATTCTTTTTTTAGCAATAACTTTTAGTGCTAATGAATTAAAATTTTATATAAACACAGTTGACTCGATTGGATTTTGTTGTATTATTTGGCTCAATTTCTAAAAATTAAGAAAAAAAATTAAGCGTTATTCTGAAACATTTATTTTGTAAAATTCATTATTAGTTTTTATGAATTAATATCAGTTTTAATCTACTTGCGCTTTTGCGAAAAAAAGTTGCGCTTTTGGCTCATTTCACGTGACAAACAAATTTTCAGAAAATTTTTATTTTCTAGAATTAAATGAAATTTTTTAATTTAACTACAATTAGAACGCAATTGGCTAAATCTACTCAACTTTTTTAAAATTAAATTTGTTGGCTTTTGAAAAAATTAATTTTTATGCAACATTTTTAGATGTTAAGTAAAATTTTTGGCTCGATTGGCCCAATTCTTAAAAAATTTATTACATTCAACCGATATTTTGTCGACAATTTTATACAACATCCACAAAATCCAAGCGAAATATGAGTTCAGCGAATTTTGGCTCATTTTCTAAATTTTTGTGGGCACTACCGTTACTATGAGACATTTTCGAAACGAATAATGTGGTTAATAAAATTTGTTGGCTTTTGAAAAATTTCTTTTCATGCAACATTTTTAGATGCATAGTAAAATTTTTGGCTCGATTGGTCTTGTTTACAAGAAAAATGTACAACGTCCACCGACATTTTTTTCAACATTTCATACAACAACAACAAAAAACCATGCAGAATATAATATTAAACAAACTTTGGCTCATTTTTTCAATTTTCGTGGGTACTGCCGTTTACTTTAAGACATTTTCAAAACTGAAAATTTAACTTAGTCACAAAAGCTGTACCTCAATAAAAGCTTAACTTAAATCTTTTTTCTTGTCAAGGCAGTTAATTTGAGGGTCTTAAAAATATCGGAATAGCTTATCAGCCACAAATTCGAGCCCATGTTATGAAAATGATTTATTAATGAATGGCTGTGCTGAGCTACTCTTCGCTGACCTTGGTTAATTTTCTGCTGGACACAATTATAGCAACAACAACAATAACAATACATAATAAACAAACATACAGACCAGACCCATTTAATTTTTCTTTGATCGTTGTCGTCGTGCAATTTTAAACCAAAAACTGCAAAATGTTAAAAAATTTTTGCTTTTAATACGCTTATTATTGATAAAATAACGGTATTTACTCAATCAAGCAATCAATCAATATGATTGATTTTTTAAGTGTTTCGAAAAGGTTTTGAATTTTAATGCTTTTCCAAAAAAGTGCGCTGTGTTGGCCTAAGAAATAAGCATATGTATGCGTGTGTGTGTGTGTGTGTGTGTGCGCTCGCGCGTGTTTGGCAGTGAGTGAGTGAGTGAGTGTGTAGATTAGACTGGTTGGCTGGTTTTGCTGTTTGAACTGGAGCTTCTTAGCATCAATGTGTGGTAGTGTTGAAGAATAGTTTAGTAGCTTAGTAGGTGGTGCTCCTCAAGTGAACAGTTTAAAGCAGCCTGTATTTTAATAATGTCGCTGTTAAGAATAAATAAGCAGAATGTTGATGATAATACCTAGCGGTATAACAATTATTATAATTATTGTTGTTACTATATATATTAAAATAAAATGCAAAACAAAATAAAATAAAAGAAACTAAAACTAAAACTAAATAAAATAAAATTAAATAAAACAAAACAAATTGAGACATTATTTAGCATTATTATTACACTTATTATTACATTAAAATTATTATTATTATTATAATTATTATTGTAATTATTATTATAATTATTATTATAATTATTATTGTTATAATTATGTCAAAGAAAAACAAGCAAAAACTAATATATTTAAAACAAAACAAAAAAAAAATATATTTAAATTTATTAAAAGAACAAATGTAGCAAAAACAAAAATAGTGAAAATAATTGCAAAAATCAATGGTTTACATAAATATGCGTTAATGCTAACTTTACTACATAGATATACACTCACACACACACACACAGTCATCACTCTATATAAACATGCTTACATGTTAGGCATGTCATAGTTTGTATTCTTATGTTTTAATTTATGAAATCAATGCATGAAGAAAATCCTTTTTTTTCTGCTAACTAAAACTAACTGCATATTAAACAAAGTTTAAAAAAAAAAACAACAAAAACAGCAGCAGCAACAACAACAACAACAACAGCAAGCAAAAAAGCAAACGCAAATTAACACAAAAAATAAATAAAGTTATAATTATATAGATTATTTAGTGATTAGTTTAGAAATTAAAAAAAACAAAAACAACTACATAAAACAAAAAAAAAAACACGCAGATAAATATGTATTTAAAGAGTACAGTTTTAAAGAAAAATAAATAAAAAAAATGTTATGTTCAAAATTGAAATTTAAAAAAAAAATACAACACGTGGTTTTCTTTTCTCAAATTTTATTTAAAACTCAGAGTTTCAGCAACGAAAATAGCACTTCAAGAAATGTGGAGAAGAGAAAACTGGCAAAGTCGGAGTAAATGAGCACTATATAATGAATAACAAAACTACGAAATACCAAAGAAAAACTTTTATCACAGAAAATCTTTGAAAAATTTGGTATAAGATGGTTTTTTATTTAGAGCTGTTCTTTCATTAACTAGAAATGTACTCAGTTCCGGCTCTGGCACTTGTTCATCGAAGACGGAGCTGGAGGAGACGTAACTGTTAATGAACAGTACCAGTATTTAAAGTAGATGCCTACCTGTTCGGTTTAATTCTACTTGCCCCATGGCGAGGAGTCATGGACTTTCGAAATCAACTCTCAACAAAAACATTCTCAGGAAGCTCACTTCCAAAAGAACTTGTCGGTGTGCAGGATCATAGGGCCGACTCTGTCTATTAGGAGTTGCTTTCTCAAGTAAAATGGGTTTAGGAATACAATTAAATTTATCGACCAGTTTCCAGGCACTCAGCACCCAAGATTTCTACTGAGTAACCCTTCTTTTCAATCATATCATACAGAATTTGATCGCCATTATCGCCATATAAAAACTGTTAATGAACAGTGTGAAAAAGGATTTTTTATTTCAAATTTTGACTGATAATGCCGGCGCACAGTGCGCTCATCCCTCATTATGAAATTTTGTTTATTAGGTTAGGGAAAATTTCGAAAATGGTTGAAATCGGCAAATCCTTATCTTCATTTTGTTACAGTCTTTATTAACCTCCTCTGCATTCATCTCTATTCAGCATCGAAAATGAAACTTGAAGAAATGTGGAGAAGATTTAACAAGCAGTCCTACACGATATAAAAACGAAGCAATACGAAATACCAAAAATAGATAAATTTTCAAAAAATATGGGATAAGTTGTTTTTTATTTAAAGCTTTACTCTCATTGACTAGAAATATACTCACAAGAAAAGGTCGCCATGTGTCTCTCTCCGAATTGAATGAGCTTTGGATGTGTAAAAGAGGACAAAATTCTAAGGTATTTTTTATTTGTTTTAGAGAACACAATAATCTCTTTTTTTGGGGTCATTGGGTGGGTTTTGTCCTCTAATATATCAAATCAAATCAAATCAGAAAGTGACACCTGGGGACCTTTCCTTAAAAGGAAAAGGATTATTGAAACTTTTTCTACTGTAGACGAAGCACAGAATAACGAGGTAAACAAAATTAGGAGAAAATTTATAGGAAAAAAATTATAGCGAATTTGTAAACTTAAGTATTCAAATTCATAGTACAGCTATTTATATGAACAAGTATCGCCTGGAGTCGAAATTCGACCAATTTATTGATTGCCTATTTATAATTATATGCGAGATTATTAAAATAAGTTCGAGGCTATATCTCTTAATTGATTGGAGATATAAAGCTATTTTCTTCAACAAAATTATTTTTTTATATTATTATTTTGTTCAAAAACAGGAAAAACAACATTTCAAAAAAATTTAATTTTGTCAAAGAAATCATAGGGCAAAAAATCCGTGCCTTGATTTTTTGATGGCACGGACAGTTTATTAATTTAGTGTCTAGACAAAATAAATTCACCTAAAATCCGGTATGGACTTTGAAAGAAAATCAAAAATGCAATTTTGAGTTTTTGTTTTTTTACAACAAAAATCATTTTTACCCCATATTTTAAGAATAAATCAAATTTTATGGTCTTTTTTTAAAACGAATAATTTAAATATAAACAAACAAATAACGGTATTTTTTCAAATGTTTTTTTAAGTTAACTGATAAGACTTAAATACAAAAAAAGAAATAAATAAAATTTATTCACAGATGGCGGAGTTATTGGCTTCAGAAATTAGAACATTCAATTTGAGACAGTTTTTTTCTCTCTCTTGGCATTTGGTTGAAACACACGCTAAATAACTAACGACAATATTAAGAAAATTCATTAAAAATACTTTTGGTTAGAACTTTGCTGTAATTTTTAACACATTTAAAAGAAAATTTATTAAACTTTTAGAAAAAATGAAAAAAATTTAAAAACCGTTAAAATCCGACCAAGATATTCACATGGAAAGTCAAATTTTTGAGTTCAAAACACATTTTTTTACAAATTTAACAATTGATGAATGCATAAAACTACAATTTTTTAAGAAATTGTTTCTTTTAAAAAAAATTCAAATTCGAGCGACTCAAGAACTCTTCCCCAACAAGAGAAGAGGACTCTTCCCCAGATTTTTTCTCAAAAATTTAATTTCTCACTTAGAAGGTTGGGAACCCCCTCTATCAGATATATCATTTATATATACATTCTGCACATCTGGGCAACATAACCTTTCGAATGATATAAGTTTCATTTATTTTGAGTTTTAATAAATACCAAAAAAGCTTACGACAAACTTTAACGTTCACGTATTAATATATAAGATCTTAAAGAATTTTGCGATATGTTTTCATTTGTGGAAGTTATGCTCTTTAATATGTTATCTTGAAAATTTGACGAAACTAAGTTTTGTGCTGAATATTTTTCAAAATCCAACAAAGTGGCCAACAAAGTGGGTTCACCAAATTTCCTTGCTTTCTATGCTTCTAGGACAGCAGAGCCAGAGCAGACCACTGACAAAAAAGATTGGCCTGCCAGAGATGAAATGGTTGTCGGCATTATAAATTTAGTTCATGAGCCTTTAGTTTCAATAGAAAATATCATACTCTCACCACTGCATATAAAACTTGGGTTGATGAAGCATTTTATGGAATTTATTTTAAAGAAGGACCATGTTTTGCTTACATAGGTAGAAAAATGCCGGAAATAAGTTCAGAAATATGAGCATCAAGGTTAACTATCTGCTAAGCCATGTATTCCACTACCCTGAGAATTTAGGAAACACGAGTGATGAAAAAGGTGTACGTTTTCATCAGAATATGAATGTAATGAAAGACCAAGGAAGATGGGACAAACATATGATAACAGGCTATTGGTCCTTATGCCTTTCATTCCAAACACTGAAGAGAAGTTTTTTGAAGTTGTTAATGATGCTTTAAGGCGTTATACTACTTTAGAATTTTAAAAAAATCAATAACTTTTTTTTTTAAATGGTCCTCTATGACCTCACAAATGTTGTCCCAAAAGATGATGTCCGAAGTACTTGATTTTTGAATTTTAGTATAAGACCGCCTGGTCAGCACTTCTACTACTCTAAACTTCATATCTCAGACAATTTTCAACCGATTTACTTGAAACTTCGAATATGTCTTCGAAAAAATTGAATAGTCTATTTGTTATAAATAATAATCTGATGATTTTTTAGGCAAATTTTTCACTTTTGCACTTTAGAAGTTCGCCATTTGGCCGAAAATCAATATATCAAAAATATCCTACGTACTTCTATAGCCGATATTATATAAACTAAAAAAAAAATTCATTGGATTTTTGTAACTCAAAAATTACAGGAGTTATTTGTTCGCCTGTGAAGCTCTTAAAAAACGAAGGCGTCATTCCAAAAACGCTGCACAGCCGCCATTTTGAAATTTAACGTTTTAAAAATATATATAGTATACAGCCACTGATATGAATAATAAGCACCCATTTTTGGAATTTTTACTTATTGCGCAGTATTTCTGAAAAAATAATTCAAATTCAAATGCATATTTTTCAGGCGTCTACAGTGGCCTAACGCCTTAACTGATTTAATATAATTTAAAATTACATGTTATCTTAATATATAAAAGACAAGCGTCCTTCTCCGTGCTCTATATCGTAAAACATGTTCAGCCTGGACCAGAGCCTGTTGTTAAATTATTTATTTGAAATTTTTGTACTTACTTAACCTTTTGATCTATATCGTAAAACCTGTTCAGCCTGTATCAGAACCTGTTGTAAAATTATCCATTTGAAATGTTTGTACTTACTAAACCTTTTGCTCTATACCAGCCTGGACCAGAATCTGTTGTAAAGTTATATATTTAAAATTTTTGTTCGTACTATACTTTTTTAAACCTGTTTAGCCTTGACCAGAACCTGTTGTAAAATTATCCATTTCAAATGTTTGTACGTACTGTACTTTTTAAAACCCGTTCAGCCTGGACCAGAACCTGTACCAAAATTATGCATTGGAAATCTTTGTACTTGAAGACTATCGTCATTTTCCTCAACTACTATACGTAAAACATCATGTCTTGCTATTGCAGTGCTTCTTAATTAACAGAACCAGAACCTATTCGGTCTGCATAAACTGAACAGCAATTATTACATTCAGTGACGTTGGCGTCAATTGGAATTGCTAGAATTAAATCACAATGTTCAGTCTTCTGATCCAAGTTTTAGCGATTGGCTACTCAAGTTAAGAAATGGAAATGAAGATATCATAGAAATTCCCGATCAGTTTGTTTGTAACGGTTCGCTTGTTAACCCTTTCAATGGCTTGCCTAGAATAATCGTGGACAATTTTTTTGAGCTTATATTCTCATCATTTAAGCAATAAAAAGATTAAAATGATCCCTCTGATTTTTACATGAGCTGCTTTGCTTTTGGCAGGCTGTCTAATATAATGGACAAAACCACGATAACGTTGTATTATATTATTTTAGTTCAACTAAAACAACCAGAGACAAATGCAAATGCGTTATTTATGCAAATGTTATTATAAAAATAAAATTTATACTTTGCACACCAATCACAACACTCACTTTATTTGCAAAATTTATTAACACGCGATATAAAAAAATTGAAGGCTACTGTTGGGCATAAAATCGAAAATCTAACTAAGTTAAACGTTATATATCTCCCTAAAATTATTTTTGTCTTGTTGGCACAACTTCATTTCATAGTACTAACCTATTTGATTTTAGAAAAGACGTTGGAAAATACAAAAAAAAATTTTTTTCCGAATTGTCCAATATAATGGACAAATCCATTGAAAGGATTGAATAGATTTTTGGCGATACTTTGAGTCCGAATAACATCAACCGTTATTCCAAAATTGCTATCCTGTGCCCAAAAAATTCCGATGTGAACGAAGTCAACGAGCAAGTTCTAAATATTTTAGTTGGTGACACAGTGAGAGATCTGAGCACGGATTAAATTGAAGACAGTGATGATAACGATAAACAAAATTGCCCTGCCGAGTTTTTGAATGAATTTTATCCTTCAGGAATGCCACTGCATAAGTTAAACCTCGAAAATGGATGTATTATAATACTTCTTCGAAATTTCAATACCAAAAGAGATATCTGTAATGGAAGGTGGTTTTAAAAATTAATTTATCATCGCACAGGTATTGACAGGCGCACTGGCGAACATGAAATAGTTTTCATACATAAATAAATTGCAAGGTTAAATATTGCAAAAAGTAGGAGTTTTTCTAAAACAACTGGAATTTAGTCATGGGCAGTTTTAGCGGGCTAATGATGTAAAACTAAGCATTATAGATGGCAAGGGACAAGGTTAATTGGTTAAAATTCTAAGAATTTTTTTACTAGTAATGTTGTATATAAGGAAGTTTAATAAAAATAATTTAATTAACATGTTTTCAAATAAAAACCTTTGTATATAAATCCAATAAATTTTTTGTAGCATTTTGTACTCTAAATGGTTCCTTCCCGTCGTAGGACGGGCTTTTACACTAGTATGTAATAAAAACCTCATCAATTTTACTTGAATTTTAAAATAATGTTTAATTTTTTTAATTTATTTGGAATAATGCAAGTTAATAAAAAAAAACTTAAAAGTTGATTAAAATTCCAGAGATTTTCTATCAAATGAAAAAATTTTTGGTAAATTTGTTGGAAAATATTAGAGCTACAGGGTTTCAAAAGAGCAGCCTATGTGAAATAGCAAGATTTTTCACACTTTGAACATCGATATCTTCGAAACTGCCAAAGATATTCTGATTTTGTGTGCCAAAATGTAAAGATCTGTCGTCGTAATACAAATCGGTAAATCAATGTAATATTAATAGCAAAATTCTCAGAAAAAGAACTAATTTTCATGTTTTTGTCAATAATTCAAAAACTCGAGCTGATGCAGAAAAACGGAGTCCAAGTTACTGAACTAAAAAAAATCACCGGCACCAAAATGTCTGTCGCGCAGTGTTATTTATTACAAAAGTCAAAAGCGCATGCATTTCTAGAAAATTTTCAAAACAGGTTGAAAATTTTCAGAACTTTCTTTTTGTCTATTCGAAATATGAAAAATGAAATTTTAAAAAAAAATTTTTGATTTTTTATTTTTGAAAAAATTACCCCTGGAATGAATCTGCTTTTATGAGAATTAGTTCTTTCCCGGTTTTAATAAAGAAAAAACATGTAATATTGATCTTTTTTAGGCTGAATTAGAAATCAGCGATGGGCACATATTCTATTTTCAATTGTGAAAATAACAAATTTTAGTTCTAAATATTTATAAAATACCTTGAAGTAAAAAGGGTAATCAAAGTAGGTACGACGCAATAAGTTTAAAAATTTTTGTATAATTGAAAATTTCAGAAAAAAAATATAAGAGTTTTTTTCAAGATTCAATTAATCCCAAAACAAAAAAAATGCCTAAAAATATGCTATGAAATTTTTCAAAACAATCAAGCGTTCCGCACTCACATTTTACGGAATTATGTTATAGTAATAGTTTTTAAAGTAGACGCCGACAATAAATCGCGTCTTTATCTCGAATATTTTTGGAAAAAGCGATTACTTTTCAAATCTAAAAGAAGTTAAAATGGTTGCAGGTGCATGAAATTTGTTACAAATATACTTTCTTTACTTTCATAAAATAAATGTATAAATTTGTTATTGATTAACATCATCTTCTGTAAAAATTTCTGAGTTACAATTTTAGTTTAATTATATTTATGGACGTCATTAAGTGTATTTATTTTTCTTGAACTGGTGCTAAATGTGGCATGTATGAATATTAAAGATATAAAAGCGGCAGCAGCTAAGCAGCTGCATGCAAAAGTTTGCATTAAATTAAAGATAACAAAGCCGCACCCTGACTTAATGAAAGTTTCGCACATTATAAGGCTCGAAATGATAATTAAGATAAATAAACAAAACAAAACTAACAAAATTTTTTATTTAGTATCTTAACCCATTTGGGGTCACTGTGCTCAACTATGTAGAGTAAAACAATTGCAGTAGCTGTTAAACTGTAAAAGATTTTTTTTGTTTTTAATCAATAGTTTTGAAAGTAACATATTTTTATATGGCGGTTAAGGGGTTAAGCATTGCTTCTAAAATAAATAAAAAAATTTTATATATAAAATTTGGTCTTTCTGAATTTCTAAGAAGCATTCTATACATTCAGTTTTTGTTGTTATTCGATTATAAACACCCACACATAACGTGAACCTATTTTCCTACAACTGTAGCAAATTTAGTCATAAAATATCGTAAATTAAAAATAAATTATATATCAATTAAGCTTTTAAGCAAAAAAAAAAGAAAAAAAATACCCTTTAACCGGTTATAGCAAAATTTTAAAATAAAAATTTAACTCATCCTCACATCATTACGTCTATTTTTTTTTTTTTTTGGTTATCTGTCAGCTTAAAATGATCAACAAAACAAAAAATGACTTGGCTTTTCGAGCTTTTCGGGCTTCGCTTAAATCATCGCTTATTAATTGATCATTTTTTTTTTGCCCGAGTGTATTTTTACACGTTTTTATAGACAAAAGAAAATCTGTAGCTTAAAATTGGCTTCGCTTTTGACACTCTTCTTTTCTTTAAGCTGCTAGATATGGTTTTTGTCTGAGGTGAAAAAAAAAATTACAAAAAATATATGACCATATTTATTGTAATTTATGCAGACATCATAAAAGATGAAAGTGAAAGATTTAATCCGATAATTTGTCATGATTGAAATCTTAATAAAAAAAAACATTGTTTATTAATATCTGACCGAAACTGCTTGATGCAATCCAAAAAAATTTATAAAATTTGGCAAGAAAAAATCAATAAAACATGACAAAAAGTGGCCTGCCTACCTTTAAAGGCATTTGCTAAATATGTAGCAGAAACGGAGAGTGATATTTTTATATGAAACTTTCTACATTATTTCCAAGTGAAATTCGGAAATAATCAACCAAAATTCAGAAAACGTAAATGCAAATCTTGAAATTCCATTTGAAATTCTAAGTAAAATTTTTGTTAGGCGTTTTTTGAACAAAAAAATTACTTAGCTTATAACCGTTGGTCGGTTTTGATCCGTCTAAAAGCGTTTTCTTTTCTCAACGAAAAACTCTGCTCTCTGAAAATGTAGAATTTTTTACATTTTGACCTGAACCCACAAAATTTTGACCTGTTCTTAGCTGAGAATAGTTAGCAAAAACCCAGCAAACATTCTCAAACTCTAAAAAGACTCTTTCAAGACTCATATAAATGAGGTTTTATCGTCATAATGAGCTCAAAAAATACTATTTTATGAGTACATTTTTGTATGTTGTGTGCTCCAAAATATGATTCATAATAATGACTTTTTTATAAGTATTTTTGAACTCATAGTAATGACGGTTTTAAAGCTCTTATTTAAAACTCTTTTAAGACATGTATTAAGTACTCTTTATCATAGACTCATATTTAGTACTCTTTTAAGACTCGTATAAGAAGTCTTTTTGCAACGACCATTTGTTGTACTTCAATTTCAATGCATGTATATCGCTATGAAAAAGCAATTCTCCGAAAGCCGACGCCAGGATAGCATGTGTCCATAACGGACATTTATAAAGTTTTATACAATTGATTTCTTATTTATTATTAGCAATAATCCGATTATATTCTATGCTCTCCTTGATACTCGTATATAAGACTCTTTTATGAGTCTTCTGTATGATTGTGCATATTTAAATCAATATATGTATGATCCTTTTATGAGTCTTTTTTATGAACAATCATATTGTTGTCATATTTAAGACTCTTTAATGAGTATCTTTTATGTGAGTACCCAAAGCAGATACAATAATGATTCTTTTATGAGTCTTATTTTTGAACAATCATTTAGCAGTCTTATTAAAGCCTCTTTCATGAGTCCTTTCAATGAGTCATCATAAAAAACACTATTTTTAGAGTCCTTTTTTGCAGAGCCTTAAAAAATGTTTACAGGGAAAAGTAAAATTTTTTTTGAAATGTTTTTGTATTGGTGGCTGCCTTTTTCAAAAAATTGAAAATTATTTTTCCATCAGAGAAATATTTCAGAAATTCTGCATTTTTTCAACTTTTGAGCTCAAAATTTTCGAGAAAAAAAGCCACGATTTAATTTCAGAGGTCAACATTTTATTTGAGAAAAGAACGAACAAAATGCAAAATACTCAAAGAGGGCTCAGAAAAATTGCAGAATTTTTTGAGAAAGCCAGCCTCTTTTGAAGCCCTCAGGTCAGTGTTGCCAGTTTGATGGAAATTTTCCTTTGTGAGAGATTTTTCTATAGTCTGTTGAGCTAAAAAGAAAACATTTTGATTCGTAGGACAAAAAACAATAGAAAAATTTTTAAAACTACAATTTTGAGAGGATCCAAAAAAAGGTAAAATTAAAAAAATCATTGAAAAAAACAAATACTTTACTTTTCTTCACAATTAATAATATAATGCTGATTGCCATTTAAATTAAAAATTCTTGTCAAAGAGCTGTAAAAATAAAATTGCAAATTAATTAATTTTTGCTTCAATTTTCTGAAGGAATCTTATATTTTCGGAATAAAATTCAACAGATTTTTTTTCTTTCACTATTTTGCGTTCCATGGAAAGTGGAAATAGTAATATACCAAATTGCCATAAGGATCAATTTTGAATTCGAGATGAATTTACTTCTTCGTATATTTTATCCGAAACGGATTGTGTCTTGAAATCGAAAGTAATCCATTTCCGTCTTAAATTCTTTCGGATTCATCTAGAACTCGTATATTTTATCCGAAACGGATTGTGTCTCGAATTCGAAACTGATCCATTTCCGTATAAAATTCATTCGAAAACGCGAATCGCTTTTTCTGCTTTATCGCGAACTCGGAATTCAGACTTTATATATGCGTTTTGTACTCTTTTTCTTGATTCGAGACTAACTCTCTTTTTTTTTAAAATGCTATTTGATTAAAAAATGTCAAATATTTTAACCTTAAGACAATATTTTTACGGGTTCAAAACGGGTCCGTCAAAACATAAAACATCGAGTTCCGCGCTAATATGTTCGAAACGCTCTTTGAAAACGGCCGGTTGTCATAAAACTACTCACGTTTTTTTACGGAATTTAATAAAAATTTATTTCATATTTAAGTTGTATTAGAAAGAAATTTAACAAAATTTTCAATATCTTGAAAGCGACTGAAGGGATTTTTTCAGTTATTTCCCTGCAAACATTTGGAAGACAATTAGAAGAGTAGATCATTTGGCAACGCGCTAGCGATTCGCCTAAGGGATTTTTGGAAGATGGATTTACGATCGCCAAAGTGATGAATGCGCCATTCTCAAAAAATTTCAAGATCTTCCTGCGCTCATTCCGGCAATCGTTGGAAGATGGATCGCTTTTCGATCGCCTAAACGATGAATGCGCGATTGACAAAAAATGTTCAAAATCTTCCTTCGCTCATTCCGGCGATCGTTGGAAGATGGATCGCTTTTCGATGTCCAAGGGATGAATCCGCGATTCAGAAAATTTTCAGAATCTTCCTTCGCTCATTCTGGCGATCGTTGGAAGATGGTTTTTAAAAAGCTTTCTAAATCCATCATTGGAATATGAAGAAGGTTCTGAAAAATCGTTTGAATAAATCAAAAAATTTATCTTTGTAAGCAACTTCATGGAACTGCTAGTCCAAACTTGCAACAAATCGAAACGTTCAACAACTTTTCAAAAAATCGCTGACGACCTCTAAAAGCGATGTCTTGGCGCCACTTGACATGTTTTGTCAGAAATCATTTCAGACCCCTTCTGCCGATTCGTGAGCGAATTCCTGGCGAATCGCTGAATACTCTTCTCGGCGATTTCTTGGCGAATCTTGCTGGCGAATCACTTAAGACTCCTCATAGCGAATCGCCTAAGCCTCATCTTGGCGATTCGTCAGCAATCTTCTAGAGGCGAATCTTCCCGGCGAATCTTCCCGGCAAATCGTTTTTATAGCCTCAGCTGCTTACATTCGGCGATACCCGGAAGATACCCTCTTAGAAGATCTCGCCGGCTATTGTTTCATCTTCCAAGCGATTCGCTGAAGATTCTCAGGCGATTGAAAATGTTTGCAGGGTTGTGGAAAAAAACATAAAAAATACTGGCAACACTACTTCAGGTTATCCAATGCCTGGTCGAATCGAATAATTTTTTCGCTAAAGTGTCGTAGCTCATTCTCTTGACGTGCCTAGAATTTTTCATTCGCTTGACTATATTGATGTCGTTTAGTTCGTGATTCCATCGTATTCGGTTTTCGTCATTGACGCAGATTGGAGCATAGATCTTGCGAAGGATTTTCTTCTAGAACACTCCCAGGCTGTGCTCAAAGTTCAGGTTTGTGATGTGCATAGTAGGATGATTTTTGAATTACAGAGCGTCAGTTTTGTTCGTCAAGAGAGAGCTCTGCTTCTTAATTGCCTACTGAGCCCAAAGTAACACCTGTTGGCAAGATTTAACCTTCGTTTAGTGATATCCTTGGAGGAGTTAATGCTGGATTCCAGGTAAACGAAGTTCTTCACAACCTGAAAGAAGGTTTTGTCAACAGTGACATGGTTTCCAAGACGCTGGGACTGTTTGTTGACATAAGATACTTGAAAGATACAGGATTAAGATAGCCTGGAGAATGCTGCACTGACTTTCGCGCGTAATATGGCCAATAATGTAATGGTCATATATATCAGCAGAATGCACCAGCAGCTGTACAACGCGAACAAAATTGTATCAATGCGTCTCAGATCGGTAGCTCGTTTAGTCTTCTCCATTACCAGATTAAAAAAAGTAGATTTAAAACAGTAGATTAAAAACTCGAAAAGCTTGGTATCAAACGGAGAGAAGAGGTCCTTCCCGATTTTAACTGCACTGCTGGTGTTGTTTAGTGTCATCCTGCAAAGACCTATTTAGGTTTGGAGGAATACCAAATTCAAACATGCTGGAATATAAGTGATATTTTTTTGGACTGTTGAAGGTGACTTTGAAATCGACAAAAATATGGTGCGTATCGAATTGTTTTTCGAGGGTCTTTTCCAAGATTTGTTGTAGCGTAAATATCTGGTCGATTGTGAACTTTTTAGGCCTGAGACCACACTGATAAGGTTCATTCAGTTTTACGATGGACTTGAGTACGATGGACAGAACGTTATATGCGATATTAAGAAGGCTTATCCCACGATAGTTGGCGCAAATGGTGGGATCGCCCTTTTTTTGTGAATTGGGCAGAGCACACTGAGGTTCCAATCGTCTGGAACGCATTTTTCCGACCATATTCTGCATAGAAGCCTGTGAATGCATTTAAGCAGAGCCTTGCCTCCGTTCTTCAACAGCTCAGCTGGCAAGCCATCGGCTTCGCCGGCTTTGTTGCTTTTAAGCCGAGCTAAAGCTGTTAGATCCCGTTATAGTCGGGCTGAACGTTATAGTCGGGCTCATCCATAATAGAGGTTTCCGGGATATCATCTCCGCTGGCGGGATTGCTGTCAGCGTCGCCATTTAAAAGACTACAGAAGTGCTCCCTCTATGGCACTTGTGTACTCTGGATATCTGTTACTAGATACCCATTCTTATTCTTGCAGGTCTAATTTTTTCGAAAAATTTTCGAGTCTCATTCCTATCACCATGTATCTCAATTTTCTCGCACTCACGCATATTCGCCTCTCGTTGTTTTTCGCCTGAAAATGCGTCTCTCTTCCCTCCTCTTCTCTCGGTATCGCTCCATAACAGCACGCGCTACAACCGACAGCAGGCATGATATAATCATTCCAATCATGAAACATTTTCTCCCGGGAGTTGTGAATGGGAGTTTCCGTCTTTAAGATAAAGTTAAAATACTTTTTGGAAATTTTTAATGCAATTTTGTTCATCAACCGCCAATATTCATGAGTGTAAAATAAATAAAATGAGATATCTTTATCTGCTATCTTAAATCCGGAAACTCCCATATACAACTCCCGGGAAAAAATGTTTCATGATTGGGCTGAATAACTCCAAGGTAGTATTGACGTTTCTGTGGGAAACGACCTTCTGTCAAAAAATATAACAAAGAAGAGAGCGCTCACAATTTGTCATTGCATACAATTAATTTTCACTGGTCACATTCAGCGTACTCAACATAAATTTGAAGTTGCGCATTAAAATGCATTTAAAAATAGAAAATTCTTTATCTGTCGCTAAAATTTTCATTGGTATTTGATACAAAGCTTGACATTTCATAAACTTGACAACTTTTCTGATACTTCAATACCGATAATAGCGCTCCCCGATGTGTCGCTGTCACAACAGTTGACTCAGCTGAATGTGGCCAACGCATATAACAACGAACAGCTGTTTTTGACAAGAGTTCATTTGCTTGTAGCTGAGAGAATCAACACTTGTCAATACTACCTGGTAACATTATTATATCATGGACTGCAGGGTGGCTTTGTTGGCGGTGTCCTTCTCTGCAGTGGCGTTGCGACACTTCTGGTCGTGCCGCTGGTTTCGGTGAGCACGTTGATAGCCTATCACCTCTACGGCAGCTGTACGCATAAAGTGGGAAATGTAGTACGTCCACTGTGCGCATATATCATTGATCGGAGGAGTGCTTTCTAGTAGCAGGAGTGAGAGTCCGTTTTGACTGCAGCTGATCGACGTCTAGCTTTCTCTGTGTAGGATTGCGAGCATTCTTAGCTGCGCACAGACGTATGCGGATATTGGCTGCGGCAAGATAATGATCGGAGTCTTTGTTTGCACCGCGGATCGTGCGTACGTCTAGTACACTGGAAGAGTGCCTTCCATCAATCAAAACGTGAACAATTTGGTGCGTGTTTTTGATCAGGGGACCAGGTGGCCTTATGAATATTGAGATGCTCGAATCTAGTGCTACTTACGACCATGTTTCGTGCTGCGGAGAAGTCAATCAACCGCATTCCATTGCGGTTGCCAGTTTGCCGGTTCCGAAAGACACTACGAGGAGGCTTGAGTTGACTTGAGCTGATTTCTACATGGATAATGCTAGCCGAGCCAGGTTGAGACAATCAGAGACGTTGTCATGAGGACATCTCCCACTGGTTTTTTATCAAAACTAACAGCTGCAATAAATAGTCTGGGTCTCCTAGTTAAACGGAAAAAGAATTATTCTTTTGTTTTACTGTTTTATACCAAATTTTACCTGATATGGAAAATTTTACTCCTGCTCAAAGTAGGTCCTGAAAATTACCTGGATTCAATGTGAATTAAAATTTGGTTTTCCACATTTTACTCATTGACATGAGTTCATCATAAAGAATTTGGTGTTCCACATTTCACTATTTCGTATTCTATTTAAGTTTTCGTTTTTATTGACTTGAATATTTAATAAACTTTTTTACAATTAAAGTATTCTTTCCAATATTTAAGCAATTGATTAAAAACATCAAATCACTCCTTTGTGAGACACTTTGCTAAAAGTGGACGGAGTCAATGAAATATCTTTTCCAGCATTTGTCTGGTTGAATAAGAGAATTGAATATTCCTCTCATCGAGGAATATTATAACATGCATCCGCTAAAATATTCATGAATGGGCTCATGTCCATAGGACTGATTAGGCCTCTGGTTAAACCGAATGGACTGGATTGAAAGCAGTACTTTTCATTCCTCCATTAAACTTACCTTATGTAGTTGTTGAAACGGTACTGAGAGTATTTTTTTAAATATAGCCGAAATCACATCCAAACATATTTGCTTACACCTCTTCATCGAGCGAAAAATTTGAGCTCAATATTCATGAATGGGCTCATGTCCATAGCACTGATTAGGCCTCTGGTTAAACCGAATGGATTGGATTGAAAGCAGTACTTTTCATTTCTCCATTAAACTTACCTTATGTAGTTTTTGCAACGGTTCTGAGAGTATTTTTTTAAAAATAGCCGAAATCACATCCAAACATATTTGCTTACACCTCTTCATCGAGCGAAAAATTTGAGCTTAATATTTTCTTTCCGATTATGTGTATAGTATGGTGAAAAACGGAATAAGCCCGACTAGACTACCCTGAAGAAAAAAGTTGTTGAAAATGAAAAAAACTTTTTAAATATTTTTAATAATTTTTATAATATGCTTTATTTTGTTCTCTTCCACTTATTACTGCTTACATTGATTTGATTTTGTTGTAGTTTTTTTTATTTTGTTTTTGTTTGTTCTCATCTCTACTAAAATGTGTGTTTTTGTTTTCTGTAATTGTTACAATATTTGTTAGTTAATAATTTGTTTTCTTTGCAGCATTTTGTTGTTTTTGCTTTTTATTCAATTATATAAATAGAAAAACTCTTACTAGCTAAATCACTTAGAATGTGGTTTTTGTTGTATTGTTTTTATTTTACTTAAATTGTGTTTTGCTTCTTCCATTTGTTTTTGTTTTTCTTCTTTCTTTTCTTCTATAAATTTTTGAAATGTTGTTATAATTTATGATGATTTTATGTTGATTTTGAATTATGTTGTTGATGTTTTTATTATTTTGTTTTTCTTGTAACATATTATTTAGATAATAGTTTTTAAATGTTTTGTTTTTATATTTTATTTTATTTGTATTGTATATATTTTAAATTTTCATCACATGGTGGGATAACTCGTGTTTGTGATCAGAGTCATTATTTAATGCAATTAAGTTATTAAATAGCTATATATGTATGTATGTGAGAATGCATGTTTGTATGTATGTTTATATATAAATACTTACATTAATATTATCTATATATTTATATATAAACATATATTTTGCTGCGCTACTGTGTTGTTTGTTGTTAACATTTTGTTGTAAGTTTTGTATGTATGTTATTGTAGTTATGTATTTGTTTTACTTACGCACACAATCATTTTATATAAAATGTATAAATTTTGTTTTCAATACTTTAGCTAAACACTCATTATTTATACAACACTACTATGCATGCATGTTTGTTTGTTTGTTTGCTTGTTTGTATGTATATGTAATCTGCATTGACTTATATTGCTGATTTGATTTTTAAAAAATTTATCATTTAATATTTTAAGTAAAATTTCATTTTGGATTTGGTTTGGTTACGGATGCGGTTACGAATACAAATACAGCTGCAGCTACTACTATTTTTATTTATTTTAAATACTATTTCTTATTGTTGCAATTTTGCTATTTTTGATTAAGTTTGTTGTTTTATTTACTATGGTTGCATATATATTGTTTGTTTGTATTGTAGATAATTATTGTATTTTTATTTTTGTGTTTTTTTTTTCTATTTCAACTATGGTTTCTATGTTGTTGTTCTTGTTGCAGTTCCAAATGGAATCATCAAAATTGTATCTAGATTGTGAGTGGATCAAATATTTTTACTATATATTGAGATTTTTAGTGGTATTAGACAGTAAGATTTAAGTGATACGCACATACAAACACACTTAAAAAAAAGCATACGAATATTTCAGCCTTTATTTTACAAGCACGCAGCTAAAAACCTTTTTACGAATTCTGCGAATACTTTATTCGAAATTTGTGCAAGTAAGCTATCAGAAAAATAGAACACTTCAAGAATACTTACTTAAAAAACAAAAACAAAAAATAAAATACTGATCGTCAGACATTTAAAAAAATACTGTTTCTTTCATATATTTAACAAATAATTGAGTTTCTAGTGGAATTTGTTTAAATTAATGCTAAGAATGAGCTAAAATTTCATTACGAACATTGCAGAATTATTAAAACTGAAAAAATATTAATTTCGAAAAATTTTCGAACTTAAATTTCGAATTTCTAGGCACCAGAAATGAGCTAAGAATTCTATTTAAAACAATAGATTGTAAGTTGAGCAACTTCAAAACACTGTAAAACTACAATTTAGTGTATATTTTCATGTTCGAAAATCTAAAATCACACAAAAATGATAAAAATTAATGCTAAACTTTTCGGAGCTACAGAAAAATCATGAAAACTTGTACCAAATATTTTTTAAACTGAATTAATACATTTAAAAAAATTTTCGAACTCAAATTTCAAATAGTTAGGCAAAAAAACTTCCCTAAAATTTCAATTTAAAACGATCGAACTTTACCTAAGTAGCTTAAAAACACTTCAACACTATAATTTAGAATGTTTTCCATATTCGAAAATCTAAAATCACACAAAAATGATAAAAAGTTATGCCAAACTTTTCGGAGCTACAGAAAAATAATGAAAACTTATACCAAATCTTTTTAAACTGAATTAATACATATAAAAAAATTTTCGAACTCAAATTTCGAATAGGTAGGCAAAAAAATTCACTCAAATTTCAATTTAAAACGATCGAACTTTAGCTTAAAAATACTTGAAAACTATAATTTAGAATGTTTTTCCATATTCGAAAAACTAAAATCTAACAAAAATGATAAAAACCTGATGTCAATTTCTTCCGAGTTACAGAAAAATCATGAAAATTAATTTCAAATAAATTTGAATCCAAAATAATTCATTTCGAAAATTTTTCGAACATCAATTTCAAAAAATCTGGCAACAAAATGTTTGTCAAATTTGAATTTAAAACGTTATATTTTCAATTTAGCAGTTAAATATAACTTTCAAGCTATATTTTCGAATATTTTGCAATTTTCGAAAAAATAAAACAGAAATTTTTAAAAACTGTTTCAAAACCTTTCAAAATTACATACAAAATAAAAAAAAAATTCGGAATGATTTTGCATTTTCGAACATAAGACAGAATATATAAATTAGAGAAAAAGTCTATTTTTCAGTTAAACACAAGCTGAAATTCATATTGAACTCATATCGAATTCATATCGAAATATTTTCGGACTCAATTTTCAAATAATCAGACAAAAAGAATCGACATTTTTTAGTTAAAATTAAGCTGAAAAAAAATGAATGATATTCAAAGTTAGAAATATTTTCGAAAAATCAGACAACAAAAATTGAGCTCAAAATTCGATTTCAAACGTTCGAGTTTAAGTTGGGTATCTAAAAAAACACTGAAAAACTATAATTTGCAATTTTTTCCATATTCGAAAAACTAAAACAAAACATAAATGATAAAAACCTTATGCAAAACTCTTCACAATTACATATAAATTAATTTCAAAACATATTTTAATTAAAAATAAATTTCGAAAATTTTTAAATAAAATATTTAAAAAAATCAGTTCTAAAAAATACTTACAAAATTCGGTTTAGTGCGTTTGAAATTAAATTACACTTAAAAGCTGTATTTTCGAATACATGTCAATCTTTGAAAAACTGAAACAGGCAAAATTTTAAAAATAATTAATAAAATAACTACACAAAACTTATAACTAACTTAAAAAGTTCGGAATGAAGTCTTATTTTCGAACTTAAGGTAGAAAATATAAAAAAAAACGTTTTGTAAAAATCAATTTAAAATAATATTGTAACAGTATAATATCAATATTATATAATATTATAACAGCTTTGAAATTTCGAAATATTTTCGAACTGACATTTCGAATAAGCAGACAACGAAAATTAAATCAAAATTCAATATCAAACATTCGATTTTAAGTTGAGTAGATTTACAGCGCTGAAAAACTATAATTTAGAACATTTTTCCATATTCGAAAAACTGAAACAACATCAAAAGGTTAAAAACTGATACCAGAAAAATTATGAAAATTAATTCTCAATAATTTTTAAACTATTAAAATTAAGTAAGAAAATTTTCGAACTTACATTTCGACTAAATCAGGCTACAAAATGTTTCCAAAATTCGATATAGAGCGTGAGGTCTTAAATTAAACAGTAAAAACTATATTTTCGAAAAATTTTTAATGTTCGAAAAACTCAAACAAAACAAAAAGTTTAAAAATCCGTTTTAATTTCACAGTTACAGAAAAATTGAAGAATTTACTCGGGACAGTAAACTCGAACCTGAGGTAGAAAATTTTAATAAAGATAACGTCGATTATTTTTAGTTAAAATCAAGAAAAATTAAATATTTGAAAAGTTTTAAAGTTCGAAATATTTTCGAACTTAAATTTAGAATAATCAGATTTTATGTTGAGCAGTTTAAAGTACTAAAAAACTATCACATAGACTAATTTTTCATATTCAAAAAACTAAAACAGCTCAAGAATGTTAAAAATCTTATGCAAAACTTTTCAGAGGGACAGGAAAATCATGAAAATTAATTATGAACAATTTTTTAACTAAAAAATAAATTTCGAAAATTATTCGAACTTAAATTTCGAAAAATCAGGCTACAAAAATGTTACCAAGTTTAGATTTAGAGTGCATAATATGACACTCAGTAGTTAGAAACTGCATTTTCGAATATTTTAAAAACTTCGAAAAACTAAGAAACAGAAATTTGAAAAACACTATTTCAAATCTTTCAGAGTTACGGAAAAATCAATTTGGAATGAATTTGTATTTGAAGTTTAAATCAAACCGAAATGAAAATTGAACAATTTTGAAAGTTCGAAATATTTTCGTACTTATTTCTGGAATAACTCAACAACAAAAACTTATTAAAAATTCGATTTCAAACATTATATTTTAAGTTGAGCATTATTGTTTTAACTGAAAAATACTGAATTCGAATATTTTTCATATTCGAAAAACTAAAAATATACAAAAAGAATACATACTATTTTCAGAAAAATTATAAAATTAATTCGTTTAACATATGCACTGAAAAAATTAATTTCGAAATATTTTCGAACTTCCATTTCGAAACATTAGGTTACAAAATATTTGAAAAATTCGATGTTAAGTCTTAGATTTTTTAAAACCATATATCGAAAATGTTGCAATATTCGAAACGCTAAAACTACACAAAAAATTTATTGAAATTGAAAATAAAATGATTCAAACCTCTCACGCCTACAGGAGAATTAAAAAAATAAATTCGAAAAGAGTTTTGCATTTTCGAACTTGAGTTAAAAATATAAATAATGGAAAACGGATCAAAATTCTTAGTTGCAATTAAGCTGATATATTAGAAATATTGAACAATTTTGAAATTTCAAAATATTTTCGAACTTGAATTTCGCAAGATCATACAATAGAAATTAATACAAAATATTTGAACTTTTGCGTAAACCAGCAAAATATTTGTTGCGTAAACCAGCAGCGACAAATAATATTATATAATTTTGCATCTTTGTTATAATATTGTTCGAATTTTAATTTCGAACGAACAAAATGAAACAGGCACGTTGCAAAAAAACTGATTCGAAATGTTGGCTTTAACATTTCCATGCTTAACGACAAACAAACTTTATTTGCGAAAAAGTTTGCATGTTCGAAACAAGAAAGCATACAATACAGCTTAAAAAGCAGTTTCGAAATGTTGTATTTCATGTTTCGGATCAACGAAAAATCCAAAAATATCTCTTTCGAAGAATGTTACAAATTCGAACTAATAGCTGGAAAGAACAAACTAGTGGAAAGTTATTTTTGTAAACATTTTGCATGTTCGAAACAAGAGAGCATGCAATACAGCTTTAAATGCAGTTTCGAAATGTTGTATTTCATTTTTCGGAGTAACAAAAAATACAACAATATCTATTTCGATTAGTTTTGCAAATTCGAACTAATAGCTGGAAAGAACACACTAGTGAAAAGTTATCTTCGAAAAATTTTGCATTTTCGAAAACACAAAAAACACATAGCTTAAAAACCTGCTTTAAAATGTTTCATTTCCTGTTTTAGAGTTACAGAAAATCGAACATTATCAATTTCGAATAATTCGAACTTTTAAAAACCACCTGAAAATGTTTCATTTCCTCTTTGAAGGCTGCAGAAAATCAAACAAAAACAATTTCGAATAATTTTTATATTCGAACTTACAGCCGGGAACCAAATATGTAGTGAAAACTGTCTATAAATGTTTCAGTAATATTTAAACCGAAAAATATAAAATTTTTAATAACTTTTGATGCTCGAGAATTTTCTAAACTTTAATTAAAACAATTTCGTATAACCACACATGTTCGAAAAATTCGAAACTTAAGTAACTAAAAAGAAAATTCTATCGAATTGATTATAACAAATAAATAAATAAAATTGTCCAACCTTAAAATGCTGTTTTAATTAAAAACAACTTCCTCTTTCGAACTTAAGAATTTGAGAACCGAAATGTTTTATAAAGAAAGTTATCTTGAGGCACAATTTCGAATTTTGACATGACAGAAAGAAAGGAAACTGCAAAAAATATGCCTTCCCTAATAAAGAAAATGCTCCATCATGAGAGATTCGCCCCACGAACAAATATTTGGGAAAGGGAATCATTCGAAACAGCAGTTCGACTGAACTTAACAGTTTTAGTTCAATAGAATGCACTCGACTCGTTAATGAAAACGTCCAGTTAATCGTTTTAGATGCCAAAATTGTTTCAATGCCATGAAGAAAATTCTGCGATAATGAAGCTTCCAAAAATTTAAATATGGGAAAGCAGATCAGTTCGAAACATCGATTCAGTGCATATTTTACTCTTAGAGTTGTAGTTATAGAATAAATTTAATAAAAATTAATGTTCGAAAAATTTGGCAATAGGGGAATGGGAAAAAATTTATGTTTGAGGTGAATATACGAAGCTCTTATGACTGTCATTATAATGGCACATAGCTTTGGTTATTGATTGAAAATATTTCAAAAAATTATTAGAGAAAAATCAAGCTTTACATCTAGGGTCAAGAATAGAAATAACAGTCTGGGTACGTAAGTCGGATGTTTCAGGGAAAAAACTGTTTAAATATTTGCAATGTTTTCGAAATATTGTCTAGTTGTCGAAGGTAAAACAGACATCAATTTGAGTTCGAAAACGATGTAGTAAAATTTAAGAAACCTTTAACGCAGCCGCGCTTCAATGGATTCCTATTAACAAAATTAAATTTTCTTTGCATGTTTGTATGTGTGCATGTAAACTTATATATTTGTATGCATGTTTGTATTTTGATTATCTAAAAGCTTGGTTAATTTTTTCACTTGCAATTAATTGTGTCAAAACTGAAAAGGTTTTAAGTTGCAAGTTAAAAAGCCGAAACCACTCCAGCTGGCCAATTTTTGATAACCAAGCCTAGTTATGACTTGAGTGGTTTCGACTTCAAAACCATGCAATATTGAAATAGCAGCTTTAGTTGAGTTTGAAACGAAAATAAAATACATAGACGGTTTTAAGTTTGTTTTTTAAGAAATGAAATAAAAATTACAGCATTTCGTTTATTGTTCATAATGATTTTTATAAAATTCTATATATAATATATATATATATTTTTGTTTTTCTTTTTCTTCTCTCTTCTTCGTGTTTAAATTTTAATTGTTAATTGTTGGTTTTTGTTTTTTTTGTTTACACTTATATAAGCAAAATTGAAATTGTTTTGTTTTTCATTCCTACGTATTAGTTATTGATTGGTTTTTTTTTATGTTTATCAAATATTTTTCTTTTTTTTTCTTCTTGTTTTGTTTTAATTCAATACATTGGATCACATTCATGGTTCTATATTTGACATTCATAAAATCTACATAAATTTTTTGAGGTTTAGTTTTTTTTTTAATATAACTGAATGAATGAATGATGAGTTGAAATTTAATTTTTTTTTTGTTTTTTCTTAAACAAAAATACACACAAAAAAAAAAATTAAACAATGGTTTTAAAAACAAAGCAACTAAGTTTTGATGATGGCGTGCGCACTGAGATGTTACCTTATCAAAAGAAGGCGTGGCAAACGTTGTACGTTGGATACATTATATAAGAGTTATATAATACATATATTTAAAATTAATTTTAAATCTTATTCACATTGATTGAGTTGTTGAGTTGAGTTGAGTTGTTTTGTTTGTTTGTTTGTTAGTTTGTTTTGTTTTGTTTTTGTAATGCTTTTGTAAACAACAGCCACATTGATTTGTTGTTGTTGTTTTGATGTTTGTTGTAATATTTTTTGTTTTTTTTGTTAAGAGGTTTTAAGTTGGAAAAGAGGGAATCATCACATTAAAAATTAACGTTTTGGTCAAAATTTTCAATTCAGTTTTTTTTTTTGTTTTTTGTGTTTAGTATAAAGTTTAAATTTTCTTTTTTGTTGTTGTTAAGAGTTTGTTTGTAGTTAAAATTTGGTCATTGATTTTGAGTTTACATTAGTGTGTTGTTTTTTTTTTTTTTGTTTAATAAAAAAACATACAGTTTGAGGACAGACAGTAAAGCTTTCATTTTGTTTGGAAAGAACAAGTTTAGACAACAAGAAATTTTTACGATATGCTAACGACAAAAAAACAGAAAGTTAGTTACAATTTAGAATTCAAATAGAAAAGGCTTAAATTTTAAACATCAAAATATATTAAAACTTTAAATATCGTTATAGATGACAAAAGGAAGACTTGAAAACATGCTGAAAACGTCAAAAAATTGAATAAATTAGAATATACTTCGAAAACGAGTAGATTTGCAAGCTGCGTTATCATAGAAAACAAAAAAATTAATTTCGAAAATTTTCGAACTTGAATTTCGAAACACCAAACAGACTTATATAATGATAAAATTCCATTAAAAACATTTTGTAATAAAAATATTTAAAAAACCATCATATTTTGCAGATTTTGGCATCTTCGAAAAATAAAAAACCTTAAGAAATGATCAAAAAGCTTAACTGAAACACTTCAGTTCAGTTTTTGAAATAAAGCAAAAGCCTAAAACAAGAATATTTAGTATTTAGTATTTTCGAACTCAGAGCAACATTTTTTTGGTTCCAAAAAACAGTTCGGAAATGCTAAACTCACAGCAGAAAATTAGATTTAAGGTTATTAATTGAGTTTTTTGACTGAAAATTTCGAATTTCGCCTAGTACTACATTTTCGAACTTTACGCGGAAATGCAAAAATTGTACAAAACTTCAAATTTGAGTATTTAAAGCAAACAAAAAGGTGAAAAATTGCAACCTCGAAAAAATATTCTGCTCGGATCAATGAGCAAAGCGAAAAAGTTAAGTTCGAAACGTTTCGTTGTTGGAAACTTGACTGAATAAATATAAATTTTGGTTCAAGCAACAATTTCGAACTTAGAGCGGAATGTCCAAATGGTGCAAAACGTTGGTTTCGTCTTTTAAGTTAAATAAAACTTAAAAAGATTTTAAGTTTTATTTATAAAGTTAAATAAAACTTAAAAATTAGCAACATCGAAAATAATATTGAATATCGAACTTGGAACAACAGCTTTTTTATGAAACAAATCGGTCGGAAATATGCTGAACTTACTGCAGGGCGCAAACATTTGATTTAAAACGTTCTGGTTGAGAATTTTTCCTGAAAAACTTGCATTTCGACTCGTACCACATTTTCGAACTTAGACAGTATTTTCAAAATTGTACGCAACATTACAGTTTTGCATTTAAAATAAATATAAGCCAAAAAATTGCATCTTCGAAAGAATATTTTGCTTAAAACATTGAGCTAAGCGCAAAACTGAGCTTTAAAACGCTTTGTGGTTTGTAACCTGACTGACTAAAAAACAATTTTGGCTTTTTTAACAATTTCGAACTAAGAACAGCGTGACGAAAATGATGCAAAACGTTAATTTCATCTTTTAAGTTAAATGAAACTTGAAATTTGCAACTTCGAAAATAATATTGGATTTCGAACATAGAGCAACAGCTTTTTATATTGAAAAAATTAGTCGGAAATGCTCTGGTGAGTATTCAAGACATAAAAAGGAACCGAAAAATCAACTTCGAGCATTTTCGAAATTTCGAACATTACATAAAAAATATGTATATGAAAAGTCTTAAGTGAGTCATAAGTCTTAAGCAATTTTTTTAACAAAAGAAAGCTGAAAAATTTTGAATTTAAACACAATTTTGAATTTCGAACTTTGAACAGAAAGCAAGTTTGCTTGAAAACTCTCTAAGAAACGCTTTATTCTTTAAGAAGGCAAATGTTTTGATTAAAAGAGTACTGCAGAAATCAAAATTCATAAAATGAAGCTGAAAAATTGAAACTTTGAAAATAATATTGAATTTCGAACATAGAGCAATAGCTTTTTTAATTAAAAAAACTTTGAAAATCTTGAATTTGAATTTTGAACTTTGAGCAGAAAGCAATTTTGCTTGAAAACTCTTAACTCTTTAGGAGATGAAAAGGTTTGCCTTTGAAGAAAACTGCAAAAATCAAAATTCATAAAAGAAATCCGAAAACTTATAACTTTGAAATCAATCTTGAATTTCGAACATTAAACGGAAAGTTATTTTGCTTGAAAACTGTATGAAGTACTGCCAAAAATCAAGATTTATAAGAGAAAGATGAAAAATTGCAACTGTCAAAACCATTTTGAATTTCGAACTTTGAGAAGAAAGCAATTTTGCGTGAAAACTCTCAAAGAAACGTTAACAAAAAACTCGAAATTCATACAAGAAAGTGGAAAAATTGCAATTTCGAAAACAATCTGGAATTTCGAACTTTGCACAAAAAGAAGTTTTGCTTGAAAAAAACTTAAAATCCATAAAAGAAACCGACAAATTTGAATTTTGAAAAGCATTTTGAATTTCGAACTTTTAGCAGAAAGCAATTTTGCGTGAAAACTCTCTAAAAAATGCTAAACTCTTTAATAATGGAATAGTTTGGCTTGAAATATAACTTTAAAATTAATTTCGAATAATTTTAAAATTTCGAACTTAGTGCAGAAAACAAAGATAATGTAAAAAGATGCTGCAAAACATTGCTGCTTGAGTATTTGCTTAAGAAAGAACAAAAAAAAAAAATCAATTTTGAAAATTCAACCAAGAGCTAAGAGCCTGTAGAAATTTTATAAATTTGAGTTAAGACTATAAAATAGAGCTTTAAGTGAAAAAATAAAGTCTAACTTGAAGAATGTAAAAAAAATTTAAAAATAATTTTGTTTTAAAAGATTTGAGCTCATGTATAGCTGAACTTGTACGCATGATATCGTAAATTTGCTTGCAATGCTAAAGAGCCTGTTCCGTTTGGTTTGCAGTTTAAATGGTAGGTGTGAATGTGTTTTTGTATGCGTGTATGTGTATGTGTAGCAGTGTCTTTGTTAAGAACAAAATTAAATGCTTGCATGACATGAGGACAAATCAAATTTGTTTCTTTTATTTAATACCTATTTTACCATATATGTATATGTAAGTTTATATATAAAGAAATTAATTAATAAGTTATGTGTATGTATTTGTTTTTTTTTAAATAACTATTATTTTTTTTTTTTTTGTTTAATTCGAGATCGTTGTTTAGCATACTTTAGTGCTTATATTTTTTAATTTGAATTGTTGTGTGTAAACTTCAATTGTTAGTTTGCTTAGAAAGAAACGAAGAAAAAATTAAATTAAATAATCGTTTTTGCTCTTTAAACTTAATACAGAAAGAAGAGTTATTTAAGTTAAATTTTATAAAAAACAGAAAAATATTGAGCAGCAGTTTCGAGCTGCTGCGCGTCTACAATTTGTTGTTTTGCTTATGACTGATTATTTTTGTTTTATTTTTATTACATAAAAAAAAGGATAATAGTTGTTTAAAATTGTTGAATTTTTCATTAAATGATAAAAAAAGTTGTTGATTATATAAATTAAAACAATACAAACATTCAATGTTTAACAGAAATGAGAACAATTTAAAAAAAGTGCTAAATATATAGATATAAAAAAAAAAATTTAATTTAAAAAATAAAAACTAGCAAAGCTTATGGATGCTGTTAAGCGATTGATTGATGGTTTTGTGAATTATTTAAATTTTGCTGTTAACGGTCATTACATAATTTTTTTTGACTTAAGTGTAGCTAAGAAAATGTGGTTTTTGTGGTTGTTGTTGTTATTGTTGTTATAGAAATAAATAATATATATATATATATATTTTGCTTAAACTTTTTGCTTAATTTTTTGTTTGTTTTTGTTTTTGTTTAACACTATTAATTACTATATGATTATTAATAATACATTAATATATAACACAGATGACTTTATCGTAATTCATTATTTCTTCTTCTTCTTCTTCTTCTTCTTATTTTTGCTTAACATCTCCTACAACTCCTTTTCTTTCATTTCGTTACTACTATTTGTTGTTTTTTGTATCAATTTGTTATGCCTAGACCTAGAGTTTATACACTACTACATCATATATATATATATAATTTATATAAATTATGCTGCTGGCAACGCGCAACGTACGTGCGCAACGCTCAATACGTTCGACGCCATCAGAGCGCCACACATACAGTCTACTAATTATTGTTTGAATGCATGTAGATTTGTTTGTTTGTTTGTTTGTTTGTGTTTTTGTCTGTTTGTTTATATGTATTAATTAGTTCTTTAACGCTTGCGTGCGTGCGTGTGCTGGTCGGTCGTTCGGTCGGTTGGTTGTTTTGTAGGTTGGTTGTTGTCTCTTCCTAATTAAAAAAAATTTCATAGTTTCATACCTAAATTTGTTGTTGTTGTTGTTTTAGTAGTTTTATATAATTTAATAATAATTTGTAATGCTTTAATGCTTGGTTGTTTTGTTTTTTGTTTATAATTAATAAGAATTTGAAATTGATTTTTAACACAAACATCGCACTGCTGCTGCTGCGTTTTCTGTACATGATTGGGAAAAGCAACAGCAGCAGCAGCTGCGAGCGTACCTAATGCAATAATAATAATATTTTTTTTTTTAATTTGTAATTTTAAAATTTAATATAACAACTAAATTGAAAATCCTAGAAATACTACAAGTAAGTTATTTGTTTTGCTTTTGCATTTGCATTTGCATTTGCATTTTTGTTTTTGTTTTTAGTTTTACTTTTTTGTTTCTTCTTTTGTTTTTTGTTTTTGTTTATAAATATTAATTACTAATAATAATTATTAAAAATACGTATTAAAATTTAACATAGACATACGATTGATTTGTTTTGTTATTTTGTTTTTGTTATTTTGTTTTTGTTGCTAAGTCTAATTTGTTTGCTTCTTGAATTAAATTAAATTTAAAACGAAGTAATTGTAATTTTAAGAGCTTGGGTGGGAGGTTGTTGAAGGTTTAAGAGTGGGTGCGGGGTTAGGTTGATTTGTTTTTTGTTTTTGTTTTTAGGATTAAGGAAGTTGTTGGGCATTGGTTGGTGGTTGTTTATTGATGAGCAATCAGCTTTGCATCAGCCTGCCATCCCGCTCTTTAAACGCACTGGTTTTCTTTACATTCAAATCGAAATTTAGGCTTCAATTCAACGCTGCTCTCTTGCTGCTGTGGCTCGTTGCGGTGGTTATTTGTTTTGTAGCCAGAGAACGTTCATACATAGTCCCACTTAATTGGTTTCAGAGTCCTGCTTTATGTTTATTTTAGTTTTGTTTTTTCTTTTTTGTTTTGTTTTGTTAACATATATCATATCATATCCTTTGTGGATACTTGTTTAGATTTTTATTTTATTTTTTTTTTTTTGTTTTTTTTTAGTATCATTTAATATCACATCACCTTTGTTTTTAAATATTTTACGATAATACTACGAATTCTGATGCTGTCCTTATTTTAGACCCAGACGGCGAACACTGCACAATGATAACATTTTTACGATATTTTTTTTCAAACATACAATAATATTAAAATGCAACAACGATATTTTTGGAAAAATATGCCATAATTTTTACTCAGAAATTCCGAACTTTCTCGCGTCTTTAAATCAAGCGGTTTAATGCTTTTTATCGTAAAAACTGCAGCCTGCCGTCAGGGTTAGTCGTCTGTCCATTTGTTCGTTGCTGGTCCTTTAATAACTGCTATGAATGTGTGTTGTTTGCTTGTTCATTATTATAGAACATTGTTGTTATTGTTGTTTTTTTTTAATTTAATGTTTTAATGCGAAAATGTTGCATATAAGTTGCCTGCAACTGCAGCGTTTATGGTTGCCGTGCATGTTGATTGGTTGGTTGATTGGTTGATTTGTGTTTGCCTCTGTGGTTACTTTGGATTTGTTTTGATTTCGTTTGTTTTTTTCTTTTTTGTTTTTGTATTAATAATTGTTATATACGATATCAGCGGTTCGGAGGGATTTGGAAAATGTTTACAGCAGCATTGTCTCAAGAAAAAAAACAAAACAAACTACTCGCCCGAATATAACTTATTTTTGGTCAAAGTAAAATCAGGACTAATCAGTATGGTGCTGCTGCGTGTCAGATTTCTGCAAAAAATATATAAATAAAACCTGCTCTTCATAACATCTACACCAGGCTACTCACTTTATGAATTGTGGCAATAATGAGGTCCAGCCGCTTTTGTCATGCTTGAGCGTCAAGTAAAGCTCAAAGGTGGATACGGTATTGGGATCCACTTTGAAGCTAGCAATACGCCTGAAAAAAAAATAAACACAATTTTAGTAAAATTTTTTATATTCTGTTAAATTTGAGTTACCTGGTATTGTTGGGCTCATCTTCAAACTCTATGTAGATGCTGCAGCCACGTACGCCGCACGGTTCCTGCTCGCTACTCTTTATAATTTCCGCTGCTATGCGCGGAGTGAGATCCCATGGCAAAGAAACTTCGGTGCAGGCCAGATGACGACTCTTGGCTGCGCGCAGCTCTGCTTGCAGTCGCTGCGATAACTCATTAACTGCACTGGCATCAATATCGTCAACATTATTGCGGCCAAAACGACTGTCACTATTGATTGCAGCAGCTGCGGCAGCAGCAGCTACCTCTGCGGCATGTTCGCCGCAGTAAAGCAAATTATTATTGTATGTATAGCGCGGCAAGCTGCTGGATCTGGTTGTGGCCTCGACGGCGCTAGCGGCATCCATAGCCGCTTTATGCTGTTTGCTGTTTGTATAGATGGGATGGTGGGGAGGCTTTCGCGCATGTGTGGGTCCGTCGACAACGTCCACGTCGTCACCACTGTTATTGTAGTGAGTATTGTTGGTGCTATTTAGCTGGTGGTGCGGCAGGTGATTGCGCGATTGCAAGTGTGTTGGGGGCGGTGGTGGTGGTGTTAAAGGACTGGTCCAATCTGTAAATATAAAGAAAATAGAAAACGTTAGAATCATGGATAATTTTAAAATTTATTTATGAGCTTTATTTATGTTAAATAAAAAAGATCGAAAATATTGGATTCTGTGGGAAAAAGTGCCTATAAAAGAGATGAAGAACGTTATTTTTAGCTTTTTAGAGAGCTCAAATTATGTCAATTTTTCAAGTGTATATTTGGAATAAACTTTTCAACACCAGATGAAGAAGATGATAAAAAGATTTGTGGATTGGTATAAAATATTATTAAAAAAGAAACGCGGATTGGTATAAAATATAATTTAAAAAAAATTCAAATATACAAAAAAAAAACGTTAAAAAATTATTTAAATAAATTAAAATATTGCTTAACAAAAATAAATAAATAAATAAAAAAAAAAATAAATAATTTCAAAAACTAAAAAAATAATAAAACAATGCTGATTGGAATAAAAAAAATAACTGAAAAATGAAAATAATTAAAAAATAAAAAACAAATTGGCCATTTCAGCCCTTGAAAGGACTTTGATCGAGCTTCTTATGATCAATTGAAAAATATTAAAAAATAAAAAATAAAAAGATAGCAAAATTTGGCAAAAATAAATTTTTAAATTTTTTTAGTAGATATATTTTGGTATAAAATATAAACAAAATAAAAGAATAAATAAAAAATTATTAAAATAAATAAAAAAATATTAACAAAAATAGAAAAAATATAAAAAAATAATAACAAAAAAACAAAAAATAAATGAAAATAGTGATTGGCATAAAAAAAAATTAAAAATAACTGTAAAACAAAAATAATAATTGCGTTTTATAGCAATTAAAAATTTTATCGTGAATATATTTATCGATTTTTGAGGATCGGTTTAAAATAAAAATAAATAAAAAAGGAAAAAAATAAAAAATTATTAAAATAATAAAAAAAAATATTAACAAAAATAGAAAATAAATAAAAAAATATTAACAAAAATAGAAAATAAATAAAAAAAACAATGCAAAAACAAAAAAATAATTGAAAAGAAATGTTGATTGGTATAAAAACAAAAAATAAAAAATGACTGTTAACAAAAATAAAGAACTGCGTTTTATATTTAATTGACATAAAAAATAATAAAAAAGTATAATACAAAAAATAAAAAAAATTTATATAAAAAACAAATATAAATAATTAAATAAAAAATAATTATAAAATCAAAAATATAATTTAAAAGAAAATTGGTATAGAAAAATTGGTATAAAAAAATAGCTGAAAAAAATAAAAATAATTTAAAAAACAAATAAAAACTTACATTATAAAAACTGCGTTTTTAAAATTTTATCTTAAATATATTCATCAATTTTTGTTGATTGGTATAAAAAATAATTAAAATAAATAAAAAAAATATTAAAAAAATATAAATAATTAAATAAAAAAAACGAAGAAAAAATAACTATAAAATCAAAAATAAAATTCAAAACAAATGTTAATTGGTATAAAAAAAAATAGCTGAAAAAATAAAAATAATTTAAAAAATATATAAAAATTTGTAAAAAAATATTGAAAAATAAAATTAAAGAACTGCGTTAACATTTTATCGTAAATATATTAATCGATTTTTGTTGATTGATATAAAAAAATAATATAAAAGTATATTACAAAAAATAAAAAAAATATTATTAAAATAAATAAAAAAATTATTAAACAAATATAAATAATTAAATAAATAATTAAAAAAAAACAAAATTGAAAAGAAATGTTGATTGGTATAAAAAAAAATTAAATGTTAATTTAAATAAAAACAAAATTATAAAAAATAATTTTAAAAATATAAATTATTAAAAATATAATGAAAAAACAAAATTAAAGAACTGCGTTTTATAGTAAATTCGTATAACATTACTTTTAAAATTTTATCGTAAATATATTTATCGGTTTTTGTGGATTGGCATAAAAAATTATAAAAAGTATAATAAAAACAAAATAAAAAATAAGAAAATACTAAAATAAATAAAAAAATTTTAACAAAAATAAATAAAAAACAAAAAAAAAATAATTAAGAAATCAAAAATATAATTGAATGTCCTTATATTGGTATAAAAAAAAAATAAATAAATTAATAAAAAAAATAATTAAGATAAAAAATGAATGTCCTTATATTGGTATAAAAAAAAAATAAATAAATTAATAAAAAAAATAATTAAGAAAAAAAATAAAAGTAACTAAAATAAAAAAATTATTAAAAGGAAAAAAAATAATATTGATTAAAAATAATAAAACTTATTGAAAAAAGAATTTTATAATAAATTCGCAAGTTAAGTTCTGGTTATTTGATATATAAAATGACTAAAACTTTCCAATCAAACACTGAAAGGAAAAGCCTGCCTTTAAAGATATTCTACGAGATTTCTTTACAAAATTTTATTGAAAAATTACAAATTATGAATCGTTGATGAAAATGATAAACAAATGCTTGTAAATGATAAACTTAAGTGTTCGATATTATTAAAAATTTACGATAAAAAAATTTTGTAATAAATAACATAAGACTCTGTATTATATACGATATTTTTTAACTGTTAAGTTTTTAAAAATTAGCATTATTTTCTTGACAATAAATTAACAAGTTTCACTTTTACAATTTGAGCTATTAAATGAAAATTTTATTTACGATATTTTTCAACCATTAAGTTGTTGATACTAGGAGTTATTTATTGACAAATTTATTTACGATATTTTCCATCATTAAGCTTTTGATAATTTTATATACTAAAAACAATTCTATTTACGACATATGTCAACCATTAAGTTCTTGAAGAAAAACAATTTTTCAGATTAAAGTAGCTAGTTTCCTTTTACGATATTTCAAAAGCAATACGTTTCATTCAATATAATTTGAAATTAAATTTATAAATTAAAAACGAGACTTATGAAATAACGTTTTTAGAAGAAAAATTCAACCATTATAAGTTATACGACACAATAAAGATACAAACTTACGATATCGTTGAATATCTCTAAAATTTGAGATATTAAATGACAATTTTATTACGATATTTGTCGATATTTGATGAAGAAAAACCATTTTTTGAGCATAAAGTAGCTAGTTTACTTTTTACGATATTTCATTAGACACATGTTTGATTCAATTTCAAACGCAATTTAACATAAACTTAAGGAATAACGTATTTTAATTCATAAATAATGAGTTGTACGACAGAATATAGATCAAAACTTACGATAAAGTTGAATATTTTCATAATTTGAGACAAACAATGATAATTTTACTTACGATATTTCTCCAACATAAAATTCTTGATAATTTGAGCAATTTTTTTGAAACAATTTTACTTACGATATTTTTCCAACATTAAGTTCTTAAAAAATAAAACATTTTTGGAGAATAAAATAGCTAGTTTACTATTTACGATATTTCATTAGCAACCTGTTTCATTAAATTTAATATAAAATTTAATATAAACCTCAGGAAAAGCGTATTTAAAAGCAATATGCAATTCATATATTAATTGCAAAAAGCAATTCATATATTATAAATTGTACGACAAAATATGGATCAAAACTTACGATATCGTTGAGTATTTTGGCAATTTGCGAGATTAAATTACATTTTTATTTACGTGATTTTTCCAGCCTTAAATTCTTTAAGAAAAACAAGTTTTTTGAGTAGAAGTAGCTAGTTTACTTTTTTACGATATTCCATAAGTCACACGTTTCTTTCAATTTAATACAAAATTTAACATAAACTTGAGGAAAAACGTATTTAAAAGCAAAATTCAAGCATTATAAGTTGTTCGGCAGAATATTGATAAAAACTTACGATATCGTTAAGTAAAAAAGAGCATTTTTTGTCATTTTTGATTCTTTTAAAATCATGTTGTTTTAATTTTACAACAACAATTAACGATCTGATAAGCCTAAGCAATGCAAATTCTACGATAAAATTGAATGACCATTTAAAATCATCACTTACAATAAACAATAATAATATGTATTTTTAAATACATAAATTTTCAATAAATTATTTAACGTTGAAACTTGCAAAATTTCAATTTGCACGTAAATTTCATTTGCACTTTTTTCAAAAATCTTTGAACCAAATATTAATAAAAAATCTTAAACGCCAAACTTATTCAATATTTTTTATTACATTTGAATATTCTACACATACTTTTTTACTATAATAATTTTTTAAAACTTTTTTAATTTATTTTTAAAAAATTCTTTTGATCGTATATTGAGACTTATTAAATGAGGAACTTTTTTAAGTCCATTAATAAAAATTGATAGCAAAACTGAACTTTGATTTTATCGTAAAATTATATGCCTTTGATTCTCAGATTTAAAATCAATCAATATTGATTCAATCGATATTTCTACTTGATCGTAAAAACAAATTGCAAAATGACCAGCAAATATTTGCAGTAAAGTTATTAACAGCGAAGCTTTTTGCCTAACGTTTTAGACTCATCAAAATGTCGTTGCCCACAAAAAAATTGAGCAAAAATCAAGCAAGCTTTTCAAGCTTTAAGTATAAGCGTTGAGGAATTAGCAAATTTCATTTGGGTCAAAATTGTGCGAAAATATAGAAACAACGCGCAAATTGAGCTTGTGAACAAACTTGCTCTTATCGTAAATAAGTTCAACAAAAAATAAAGCGTCAAAATAAATATATATAAACTTATTGAAGGAAGCAAATTCACTTCAAACAAGATAGGTGCCTAAATATCGTAAAAAAAATTTACATTTTATTTTATATGGGTCAAAGATTTGTGACAAAAAAATATAGATACGCAGAAATTAAGCTTGTAAACACTTAAAGGAAGCTTATCGCAATTAGTTTAATGAAAAATAATGCGTATTTATTAAAATAATATAAATAAACTTATGAAAATAATCAATTTAGTTATGTTAAATATCGTAAAAAAATTGTATGTGGGTCAAAAATACGAAAAATTATAGAAATACGCCAGGCGGAATTATAAAAATTGATCTTATCGTAAATTTATGAAATAATAATGCGTATATTTGAAAATATCGTATATCATATAACAATATTATATCGTAAAACTAACCATTATAAGTGAAGATTCTATTTAAACTGCAAAGACCGTAAATTTTGAACATTTTTTGAATTATTTTTGAATGAATTATTCAGCAAGTGTTGAAATATATGAAAAATAAATTTGAAGCTAGGCTAACGATCAAATTACTGTTTGCTGCATTATTGTTGAATAAGAAAATTATATAAATATCAAATCTACTGACATTATAACTAATAATAATAATGTTGATCGTAAAACTTATTTGCACTAAAGATAAATGTACTGTGCAAAGCCAGCTATTGAAAGTTATTGTACGATATAAAATTATTGCAAAGGCTTATCAAGCTTAAAATAAACTAAATATCGTAAACAAATTTGAAATTATATTTAGGTCAAAGATTTGTGAAATGAAATGAAACGCAAAAGTTAGCCTGTCAACAATGAAATGGTTCTTATCGTAAATAGGTTTTAATAAAAAATAATAGCTATGCTTATAAATAAATGCGTTTCAAAAAAGTTTATAAATAAACATAATAAAAACATCAGAATCAATTGTCGAGAAGATTTCCAATTAGAAAGGTAAACATCATTTGAGAGTCAACAGATGATTTTTGTTGATCATATCGTAAATTAGAAAAATTAGACGTATTAAGAAAGTATGTGTAGAATATTTATATTTAATAATAAAGATTGAAGAAGTCTGGCGTTTAAAATTTTTTAATTATTATTTGGGTCAAAGATGTATGGAATTATATTTACGTGCAAATTGAAATTTTGCAAGTTTCAACGTTAAAGAATTCATTGAAAATTTAAGCGTTTATAAATATTTTCATTGTTTATCGTAAGTGATGATTTTAAAAGTTGATACAATTTTATTGCAAAATTTGCATTACTGAGACTCATAAGATCGTTAATAGTTATTGAAAAATCATTCAACACGATTCCATATGAATCAGAAATTACAAAAAATGCTCAACTATTTAGCAATATCGTAAGTTTTAATTTTTATTCTGTCGTATAGCTAAAAATGTATGAATTTTGCTTTTAAATACTTTCTTTCCTAAGTTTATGTTAAATTTTATAATAAATTGAATGAAAGAGGTTGCTAATGAAATATCGTAAAAAGTAAACTAGCTATTTTATTTAATATCGTAAGTAAAATTATCTTTATATGTCTCAAATAATCAAAATATTCAACGATATCGTAAGTTTTGATCTATATTCTGTATTCTGTTGTACAGCTAATTATTTATGAATTTAAATACGTTATTCTTTAATTTTTTTGTTGAATTTCGTATGAAATGGAATCAAACATGTTGCTAATGAAATATCGTAAAAAGTAAATTTGCTACTTTAGTCAAAAAAATTGTTTTTCTTCAAAAACTTAATGGTAGAAAAATATCGTAAATAAAATTTTCATTTTATATCTCAAATTATGATGATATTCAGCAATAACATAAGTTTTGATCTATATTTTGTCGTACAACTTATAATGTATGAATTTTGTTATTAAATACGTTTATCCTGAAGTTTATGTTAAATTTTATACTAAATGGAATGAAACATGTTACTAATAAAATATCGTAAAAAGTAAACTAGCTATTTTATTCTCCAAAACCGTGTTATTTTTTTAGAACTTAATTGTGGAAAAATATTGTAAATAAAATTGTCATTAAATATCTTAAATTATCAACAAGTTTATAGTAGAAAAATATCGTAAATAAAATTGTCATTTAATATATCATATTATTAAGAGATGAATCTTGGAAAAATACCGTAAGCAAAATTGTCATTTTATATCTCAAATTATCCAGATATCCAACGATATCGTAAGTTTTGCTTTACATTCTATCGTTTAACAAATAATGTATGAGTTTTGCTTTCAAATACGTTATTCTTTACTTTTATGTTAAATTTCGTATTAAATTGATTGATATATGTTGCTAATGAAATATCGTAAATAGCAAACAAGCTACTTAATACTCAAAATTTGATTCTCTTCAACATGTTCTTAATTAAAAAGCGTATAAAGTGAAGTAGTAACTTTAATCTCATAAGATAGTTATTCTTTAGGATCTTAATGGTTAAAAAATATCGTAAATAAAACTGTAATTTAATATCTCAAATTAACCAGAACTTAATGGTGGAAAGATATGGTAAATAAAATTTTCTCAAATTATAAAGAGCTTAATGGTACAAAAATATCGTAAATAAAAACGTCATTGAATACCACAAATTATCAAAATTTAAATTGCTTATTTTTCTTTAAAAAAAGATATCGTTATTCTCTTAGTACTTATTATAAGAGGAAAAATATCGTACTTAAGACTTGTTTTATGTTGCTTATTAATTCATTTTCTTATCGTAAATTTTGAGCATTGCGTTGGAAAATTGTTTGTGTATCATTTTCATGTATTTTTTTATCATTTACATCAATGTTCATCATTTATAACATTTCAATAAAAATTCATAAGAAAATCTCGTAAAATCTCTTTAAGGAAAGAATTTTTCTTTCAGTGTTTTATTGACAACTTTTATTCGTTAAATTATCAATAATTCAATGGAAGAAAAATATCGTAAATAAAATCATCATTTATTATCTCAAATTATCAACAACTAAATGGTGGAAAATATCGTAAATAAAATTATCAGGGACCGAAAATAACTGTTATTTTACAATTTTTAAATGAAAAAGACACAATGAAAATATTGTCGAAGGACTTTTTCAAATATACCATTATGATACAAATGGCCTCAGCTTCACGAATATTAAGTGCCTTTTAAATTTTCGACTGATTCTATAAAAGTTAAAAATTAACTGTTATTTTTTGCCTTTTATTTTTTCGGACAAAAATAACGGTTACTTTTGACTTTTATTTTATCGGTCAAACATAACAGTTATTTTGTGACTTTTATTTTTTCGGTCAAAAATATCAGGCACTTTGTAGTTTTTTAAAGGCCGCTTGACCAATTAAAAAACTATTGATACCATATGTAAATTGTGCGCATCGACGAGACGAAAATAATGGTATCAATAGTTTTTTAGTCGGTAAAACAGCCTTTGAAAAAACACAAATTGCCTGATATTTTTGACCGAAAAAATAAAAGGCAGAAAATAACTGTTATTTTTGACCGATACAATAAAAGTCAAAAGAAACTGTTATACTTGTCCGAAAAAATATAAGGCACACAATAACTTTTATTTTTGTCGGAAAAAATAAAAGTTAAAAAATAACAGTTAATATGTGACTTTTTCTATAAAAACCATAACCGGTACGGTCCCTGAAAATTATTATTTATTATCTCTAATTATAAAAATTTAACTTGCTTTTTTATTATTAAAAGATATTGTTATTCTTTAAGAACTTAAAAGTGTAATAATATCGTATTTAGGACTTGTTTTTATTTAACTTATTATTTTATAGTAAATTTTCAAAATTTGTAACGTTTCAATAAAATTTCTTATGAAATCTCGTCAAATTTTTTTAACGAAAGACTTTCTTTCAGTGCTTACATGGAACTTTTAATAGTTAAATTATTAAGAACTTAATGGTGGAAAAATATCATAAAAAAATTGTCATTTAATATCGCAAATTTTCAAAAGCTTAATGGTGAAAAATATCGTAAATAAAATTGCCATTTAATAGCTCAAATTATTAAAATTTAACTTTCTTATCGATTATTAAAACAGAGCGTTACTCTTAAAGAACTTAAAAGTGCAAAAATATCGTTTTTAAGACTGGTTATAACTAATTTCTCCTATCGTAAATTTTGAGCGATATGTTGGAAAACTGTTTGCTTATCACTAACATGCATTTTTTATAAATGGATCGTCACTTGTAACATTTCAATCAATTTTCTTAAGAAAATCTCGTAAAATTTTTTTAACGACAGGTCTTTTTAAGTGTTTTATTGGCAACTTTGAATCGTTTAATTATCAAAAAAAAAAAATAATGGTGGGAAAATATCGAAAGCAAAATTATTACAAAGAATGTAACGTTGGAATAATATCGTAAATAAAATCGTCTTTAAATACCACAAAATATCAAAATTTAAAGCTAATTTATTGTGTTAAAAACATAATTTTATTCTTTAAGAACTTTTAAGTGAAAAAATATCGTATTTAAGATTAGTTTTTATGTTGTTTATAATTTATTTTTTATCGTAAATTTTTAGTAATGCAACGAACAATTTTTTGTTTATCATTTACATCAACCTGTTTATTATTTAAAAAATTTCAATAAAATTTAATAAAAAAATCTCGTAAAATCTCTGTGACGGAAGGCTTTTTCTTTCAGTGTTTTATTGATATTTTTTAATCGTGAAATTATCAAAAACTTAATGATGCAAAAATATCGTAAATAAAATCGGCTTTAAATACCACAAATTATCAAAATTTAACTAGCTTATTTATTATGTAAAAAATAATGTTATTCTTCAAGAATTTTAAAAGTGCAAAAATATCGTATTTAAGACTAGTTTTTATGTTGTGTATAATGTAATTTTTTATCGTAAATTTTCAATAATGCAAGGAAAAAGTTTTTGTTTATCATTTACATCAATGGTTCATCCTTTTTAGCATATAAAAAATTTCATTAAAAAATCTCGTAAAATCTCTGTGACGGAAGGCTTTTTTTCAGTGTTTTGTTATCGTAAAATTATCAAAAACTTAATGATGTATAAATATCGTAAATAAAATAGTCTTTAAATACCATCAATTATCAAAATTGAACTAGCAAATTTATTATAAAAAAATATTTGTATTCTTTAAGAACTTAAAAAGTGCAAAAATAGATTAATTTATTATCGTAAATTTTTAATAATGTATCGAAAAATTTTTTGTTTTTTATAAACAAGCATTTTTTTATCATTTCATCAACAGTTCACCATTTACAACATTTCAATAAAATTTAATAAAAAAATAATCTCGTAAAATCGCTTTAGCGTCAGACTTTTTTTTACAGTGTTTTATTTGCAACTTTTAATCGTTGCTTTGCGTAGGGATTTCGACTCAACTAGGCTGGGGTTGCAACACTGAAATCAGCTGTGATTTTGTAAATAATAAATATGCTCGCAAATATATAATTCAGTCCAGATGATGGCAAAATATTTATTTACTTAAGCAAAAGAGACTAAAAAAAGAGCACAACAAAGAGAGACAACATTAAAAAAAAATACCATAAAAAGAGCGCTGGGAAATATGAGTATAAAGAGCGCACATTAAACAGAGTAACAAAGAGAGTTTTATGCGCGCTCTTAGACTAACATGCAAGAGCGCTGTAATTTCTGTGCAGAAGTTTCTGGAGCAGCGGAAGCAGCAGAGGGGCAGCACGAAATCACCTGGCAACTCAGCTGGAAATCAGCCGCTCGCTGAAACACTGTTTTTTTCAGCTTCAGCAAGTTTCACACAGTTTTTTTTTCATTGTGTTGCTACTGTTTTTTTTTAGCTCATGCCAAAAAAGTTTTTCAAAACGTTAAAAAAAGAAGCAAAGCTTTTTGTATGCAGCTGACAATTTTGCTGCACTTCTTGCGCCTCGCATACGTGATTGAAAAATTCATAATCCTTCTGCAGCACCCACCAGCAAGCGGGCGGGTGGGCGCTTGCAGACTGCCTCTGCTATTGACTGCAGAAGGAAAATTGTCGGTGCTGCGCTCTGCTGGGTCGATCCCCTGCTGAGGCAGCCGAAACCCTAGTCAGAGCAGCGCCAAAACAACAACACAACGAAGGGATGATGTTGAAAATACAAAAAAAAAAAATAAAAACAATTCACTTGCATGATGCAAGAATGACAACTATTTGCACCGGCAACAGACCGAACCGAACCGGGCCAGAGCCAGAGTCAGACCAGACCAACACAGAGGCTTCGTGAAGGTGAAACGATTTTGTATGTACGTCAGTAAGCCGGATGGACGGACATGCGGACAGACAGACCGACATACAAAGTCGAATACAGTTGCGACAACGAGCGGCAAATGCAATCCGAATGCGGTTAGCAACACGAAAGTTTTTATCTAACTTTGTATGTACACGAATTTTGCATGGTACTTGAATGGACAGACGGGCGAACGAACGAACGAACGAACGAACAAACAAACGGACGGACGGACGGAAGGAAGTAAGGAATGAACGAACGAAGGAACGGCTTAAAATGTTTCCATTATTTATGCGCCCAGGCGCAGCGCAGCAGCAGCAGGCAAGGATGGAGAAGAGGCTCCGCCGACGAGGGCCAACAGCAAAATCCTTTGTCAACAAAAAGAAAACTAGAAAGTAAGAATAAAAAAAAAAAATAGAAAACTAAATATGCAAAATCCCAAAAGCAAAAAAGTTGCCTTTTTCAGAGATTATTGCCTGGCAGAGGTGGTGGAGGTACACATACAAATATAAGCAGGCAACCGGGTAGGTATAGCTGAGGGGGTAGGAGGCGGTTGACTATTCAATAATTCGGTGCTATTTGTGGGTTTCCGGTGGTTTCATGGGATTTTAGTGCACAAAAAATACAACAACAGCAACAACCAGCACAAAAAATGCAAAATAAATTTAAACCCTCTTTAATATTAATGGCTAGAGCTTTCTTTCTACCTGCGAGCCACTGGGAGGATAGAAATATTTATTATGCATTTGGTCTAAGCATTTTTAGACAAATTTATATATTTCAATCAATTAAAATATAGGTATGCATGTTTTGGAATTAGGCAAAATATTTATATCAAAATAACGGTAACATTAATAAAAACTCAATATTAAGTAATACAAATAAGAGATGAAACAAGGTGCTTGGATTGAATGGAGTGCTACTTTAGGCACTAAAGAAAACCAATTTTCTACAAATCGATTCCAAAGAATATCAATAATAGACAATTATACATGGCAAAAAGTTTTCGATGACAAAAATTATCGATACATTTTTCGAAATATGTGAACATTTCTAGCTATTTAAATGTAATTTTACATGAAAGTTATCGATTGTTAAAATTTATCGATAATTTTATCGGTTACATGTATTTATCGGTTATATAAATTTATTGATTGCGGAAATTTATCGATTATAGACACCTTTCGATCATAAAAATTTATCGACAATATAAATTTATCGATTATATAATTTGATCGATTATATAATTTTATCGATTGTAAAAATTTATGCCAATTCTTAAACGATTTAAATTGTTTTTATATTCAAACTTGAATAAATGTTAATTATTAAGAATTTAAATTTTTTTAAATCAATTTTATGCGAATTAATATGAATTTAAACATGAAAATATCGATCAAAATTTTGAAATTATTTTGAATTTTGAATATATTTCAACAAATTTTATCGATAAAGTTACAACAATCTATAACTTTATGCAATCGATAACAATACTTAACAAATTTTAGACAATTCTTAGCTTTTTTGTTGAATTTTTAAACTGAAATTGCGCGTATCAAAAATTTAAAATATTCCGTTAAAATCTTCATTTTATGGATAAATGTTTTGTAAATCAAAAACTTATATAATAAATTAGTACATTTATCTAGAACTTTTTAAATATTTTAGAAACAAATTTAATAAATATTTGTAATCGATAAATTTTCATAGACGATAGCATTTTCGATAAATTATTTACAATCAATAATTTAACTGAAGAATCAAATTCAAATATTCACACATTTTTAAATATTTCATCAAAATGTATGATTAATATTTCAACAATCGATAATAAAACTTATGTATTCGATAACAATTATCCCAAATATTTTCCATAATTTTGAAGTTTTAAGTTAGTTATAAAATAATAAAATGATATACATGTATATTTTATAGCATAACACAAAAACAGTTAAGTGCAAGCAACCCCAGAGTGCCGAATAAGGGTTAACACTAAAAATTTTTAATAATTTCCTTAAAAACTCAAACTACTGCAATCTTTAACTTTTATAAATAATTACATTCGTAAATTTAGACATTGTTTTATGTTTCAGCAAAATTTATCAATAATTTTGTATAATCGATATATTTATGTATGTAATTTATAGCATTACCGATAACTTTTTTGCAGTCAATAACTTGCCTGAAGAATGAAATTGAAAGACGGTTTAAAAATTTTAGCAGATTTTATGAATAATGTTTCAACAATCGATTACTTTATATAATCGATAGCAATTATTTTAAAAATTTTAAAAATTTTTTTTTCATTGTTGAAATTTTAAACTGTAATCAAACTCTTGTAACATGTCAAAATCAGAAACAAATTCTTAAAATCTTACATTTATCGATACATTTTTGAAAATTTATGTATAATTAAACTAAACTATTAGTTTAACTATCGATACATCTTAAACTAATTCAGATAAACTAATTATCGATAATTCAAAAGAGCCATATTTCGTGATAACGATAAAAACCCTTTTTTAGGAGTTTCATATAATGTCCATAAATTCGAGTAAAATTAGTAATTAGTTCAAGTTTAATAAAAAAAATCTGTTTCAAAGTAAGAATAATTTTAAAATTTTAGTTCTTTACAAATTTAAATATATCGAATTATCGAAAATTGGGAAAATGTACAAATTTATCGAAGTATCGACAGTAAAAAATTAAAAAACTAAAATGCCATTAGTGTGAAACATAAAATCAATGGATAAAATGTATATATCGATAATTTTAAATATCGATAATTCATAAAAGCAATAAATCTGATAAAAAACGATGGTAAAAATATAGATCTATAAAAAAATATCAATAATAATGACTAATTTTAGATATCGATGCATTTAAAATCGATAAATCGGTGCACAAAGTTGACTAGTTAAAATGTCGAGTTAAAAATACAAAAACTAATTTATTGCCTTGTATAACCTTTTAAGAAATCATTTTGGTAAAAGTAATAAAATAATCGATATTAATGTAAAGCATATATAAATTTTATGCTTTTTTCATCCCAAATATATTGATAGTAAAAATATCGCTATATATATTGATAATTTTATACATCGATATATTGTATAGTAATTATTGTATATGTTGTGATCGATTATTCAAACTTTCAATGCATCGCTAATAAATCGATACTAAAAATATTGATAATTTCAAGTATCGATATAGTGGAAATCGATAAATGGATATACAAAGTTGATTAGAATTAAAATGTCAAGTTTTAAAAAAACATAAACTGAAATATTGCTTTATTAATACTTATAAGAAATGATTTCGTTAAAATTATTATATATACATAGATATTTATGTATAGCGATTATTCGATATATTGTTATATTGATTTGAATTATTGGTCAAACAAGAAAAAAATACAATACATGTATTTTAAGTAATGAATTTCGATAACACTCAACAAAAAATATTAATATATTCGAAAAATATGCCTACTTTAATGTCAAATATCGATTATTTGTTTAAATTTCAATACTATTCAATTTTAATATTTTTTTTTAACTATCGATAATTCGATTTATTGCAACTTTTGTACCGACAGCTTCAAATGTAACCACACACAAATTTCAACTGTTGCCAAGCTGTTTTAAATTATCTACAGCACAGCATAAATTTAAAGTGAGTGTTTTTAGAACGTGCTTCACAAGTATTTGCCTAAGAATTTAATGATAAAACCACAAAATCAAGCGATATGTTGCCTTATAATACATTTCATGCACACATACATACATTTATTTAACTTTTGTTTCTAAAACTTTTATCGATAAAAATTCCAAAAAAATTGACTGGAAACAGAGCTTTAATGAAGCTAAATTTGAAATTTTACAAACATTATTTTTACAGCATTTTGGTATCGTAAATTTTTCCGTTTTTTTTTTTTTAATGTTTTCATAAATTTCATTTTCATTTCTTGACTGGTTAATAAAAGTTCTTTATTTAGTTTAGTTTAGTGTTGTTTTTTTTCTCAGTTTTTAGTGTCTGTTTTTTTTTTTCTGCTGCTGAATATAAGTCTAGAAAATTTGAAGTAATTTAATGGTGTATTTGTAGAAATTTTACGAGCTGCTTTTGATGTCTGGAATATAGTTTTTTTTTCTGTTGGTGTTTTTTTTTAATACCTGCGGGATATCAGGATTTACGTTCATAGCGTTGTTCTCTTTCAATATTTATGGGCATATCTTTTTTTGTTTTTTTTCTAACATGAACTATTTTTTGATGCGTGTTAAATTTTATGCCTTAATTTTAGTTTGTTCATAAAATTAAATAGTTAGTTATCAAAGAAATTTTAACGATTGCTTATAAATAGATAGAGAGAGAAAGAGAAAGAAAAAAAAAGGAGAATGTTTGAAATATTTTTATTTGTGAAGCTGTTAATTTTCGAGCATTATCATAGGCATATTTTTATTTGGGTGCAAGTTTTTTTGGTGTTGATTTTTCGGTCTGTTGAAAAATATGTTTTTAGCGAGTTTTAATTGAGTGCCTTGTATTTAATTAACATTAAATTTAAGCAAACATTATTAGGAGTTTTGGTAGAAAATTAGTTTTGGGGCGGGAAAATTTTATTTATACTAGATTATGTTTGTGTTAAATTGAAATTTTTGGACAAGTTTGGAACAAAACTTATCAAAACTTGATATTTTTTTTAAATCTTATAAAAATATTGAACTAAATTCAATGATTTTGCAAGATTGCTGTCCTATTTTTCCAACTTTGAAACTCTTTAAAACTTTAAAACTATTTAACTAAATTTACTAATGAAACTTAGAAAGTCTTCATTTCTAGCTCTTTACAATGGAAAGAAACATATTTTGTGTTTGATAGTTAAATTTTCACCGTCCGACTTTTGAACTATGACTATGCATACTTTCAGGCTGAACCTTTTTTCGTAAAGTTAAATTTAAAAAGTTTGAAAAGGAATATAATAGCAAGAAACAGTTTGAGCGATATTAGGTGCGGATCGTTGACGTTTGTTTGTCTTTTATGTATGAAGAAGATATCATTAAAATTCAAAACGAACAAAATTTGAAGTAAAAAAATTTCAATAAAATCAAGAAAAAATCTAATTTAAATTTAAAAATTCATTAAAAGTAATTTAATTTAATCAAGGGAAATTTAAATTATTCACTTTAAAAATTGTTTGGAATTTTAAATAAAATTTTTTTAACACCAATGAAAACCATAAAAATGTGCCCAAAATATTCTTTAGGTGTTCTTTTTAACAGCTTTATAAAGTTAAACTTATAGTTTAAAAAATATTCTTCTTGTAGCGGAAGAGAAAAATTAAACTTTTTCTACATTTTCAAGTAAAGGAATCATCAAACATATTTATAGAGAAATTGTCACACATCTTTATAAAAAAAGTGTAGCGCCGCATATCCTCACTGAATCCGCATCTATTCTGCTCAAAACTGTGAACAGGATTACTCGAAAACTTTGGTCGGGTCAATTCGAAGCTAAAAACTTGTGTTTATTTAAAAATGTTTCTTTATTTCTGTGAACACGATTACTCAAAAACTATTCAGGCGATCTTTATGAAATTGTTCTTTTTCCGGAAAAAATAAAAATTCCTTCCTTAACATAGAATTAAATTAAAGCACAAAGGAATGTTCTGAACATACAGGAATCTGATGCATTCTATTAAATTATAAAAAGCTGTCTTTGATGCAAAAAAACTGTTATGTAATTCGAACAAAAATCGCTTACTTATAAAAGCTTCCTTTTGATTTGAAAAATGCTTTACTTGTTTTGTAAGATTTTACAAAATTAACAAAAAAATTCATTACATTTATTTATGGCAGATAATAACCACATAATTTCATTATAACTCAAAAGTCTCACGTTTAAATTAAATTATTTTCTTTCAATTAAAAAAAAATTAAAACAAAAAAATTTTCATATAATTCGGAACAGATTCAGCTTAATTTAAAAAAGTAATTTTAAATTTAAAAAGGATTTGCATGGTTTGAGATTTAATTTTTGAGAAAAATTTATGATTTTAGAGCTTTACAATTCAAAACTAAGAGAAGTTCATTTAAATTAACAGCAATTTAATTAAAATTAACAAAAATTTAATTCAAATCAACAAAAATTTAATTTAAATTAACAAAAATTCAATTTAAATTAATAAATTGTTATTTATATTAACAAAAGTTTATTTTAAACCAACAAAAATTTAATTAAAATCAACAAAAATTTAATTTAAATTAACAAAAATTCAATTTGAAATTAAAAAATTTTAATTTATATTAACAATAATTTAATTTAAATTAACAAAAATTTAATTTAAATTAACAAAAATTTAATTAAAATCAACAAAAATTTAATTTAAATCAACAAAAATGTAATTTAAATTAACTTTAAATTTAAATTTAATTTAAATAAAACAGAATGTTAGTTTAAATTAACAAAATTGTAATTTATATTAAAAAATTTTCATTTAAATTATCAAAAATGCAATTTAAATTAACAATATTTAAATTTAAATGGAGAAAAATTGTTGTAACTTAAGTTATTAATTCAACATAAAATTTAATTTGAACTCAAAAGAATTCTGTTTAATTTAAATAAAGACTACTTATAAAGATAAATTAATTTATTCCTTGTATGCGAAAAAAGTTGCCTTTAATGATAAATAGTATTCAAAAACATTTCGCTTAGTTTAATTAACAATGTTAATTTAAGTTGACATAAAGTTAATTTAAATTAAAAACAGTACTTGAAATTTTTTTATAGTAACTTCAGTTAATATATTAACTTTTAATTTAATTCAAACTCAAAAGAATTTAAATTAAATAAAGAGAATTAAGATAAATATAATTATTTCTTTAAAATTTCACTTAAAAACAAAAAAGGTTCACTTTAAAAAAAAAATTCCTTTTGATTTAAAAAATATTTTCTTGTTTTGTAAGAATTTTCGTTTATTCGAAAAATTTACTATTTTACTATTTAAATCAATACAATACAAACGTCAAGTTCATTTAAATCAACAAAGTTAATTTAAATTTTAGTTAACAAAAAGTTAATTTGAATTAACAAACAGTTAATTAAATTTATTTATAGTAACTTCAGTTAATTTTTTAACATATAATTTTATTTTAAGTCGAAAGAATGATGTAAAAATTAAAAGAGAATAGAGATAAATTTATTTCTTTTTAATGATAAAATTCGTTTTAATGTAAAAAAAGATTTAATTTTCTTCAGAGTTTCGTTTACTTTAAATATCTTTCTTTTGATTTAAAAACTATAACTTTGATTTAAAAACAATTTTCTTATTTTATGTTATTTCGTTTATTAGACAAATTTATTATTTGTTTAGATTTACAATTCAAATAAATAAAAAAAAGTTAATTTAAATTAACAAAAAGTTCATTAAATTAATTGAAAGTCGTTTAAATTAATTAAATAACAGATGATTTAATTTAAAGTGAAAAGATTTGTGCTTGAATTAAATAGAATAAAGTAAATTTTTTTAATATGAAAATTTTTTTATATGAAAAAGAAATAATATAATTTACACCCAACAGAATTATGTTTGAATAAAATATACCTTAATAAATTTATATTTTTCTTTAAATGAAAAACGGCCCTTGGTGCAGAAATGTTTAATTTTGTTCAAAAAACTTTTGAAGTTAAAAAATTACCTTTAATTTAATAAAGCTTTAATTTTATTCATAAAAGTTGAGCTTACTTTTAATTAAACACTTTCTTTTTGAATCAAAAAATTAATTTCTTGTTTGGTTAGAATTTAGTTTATTAGAAAAATTGATTGTTTGTATAGTTAAACAATTAAAAAAATAAGTAAATTTAAACTAACAAAAAATTCATTTACATCAAAAACAAAAGAATTACATTTAAATTATATAGAATAATTAAATGATTTTAGATGGGCTTTAATGCTAAAATCTTTAGTCTTATTCGAAAAGTTCAGCATAATTTGAAACAATTCCTTTTTTAATCATAAATAAATACTTGTTTTGTAAGAAATTTCTATTATTAGAAAAAATTATTATTTGTGAAAAATTTAAAAAAGTTAATTTAATTAAAAGAATTATGTTTAAATTAACTAAATGATTTGAAATGAGAAAAAATTTGCCTTAAATGCAAAAAAGCTTTAATTTTATTCAAAAAGTTAAGCTCATTTTTAAACACTTTCTTTTTGAATCTAAAAAATAAATTCTTATTTTGTTGGATACGTTAAGCTTTTTTAAAATACTTTCTTTTTGAATCTAAAAATTAAGTTCTTGTTTTGTTGAATACAAAAACTAATTATTTCTATAGCTATACAATTCAAAAACTTAAAAAAGTTAATTTAAATTAACAAAAGGTTAATTTAAAGTAAATTTAATTATAAAATAAAGAAATATTTCAATTGAAAGGCTTAAAATATTTTTGAATTAAATAAAGAGATTAAAATCAATTCTATCAAAAATTCAAGCTAAAATTGTCTTGAATCACGATGTCAACTTTAAGCAAAAAGTTCAATTTAAAGCAAACATTCGCTATAAATAAAGGTATTTTGATTTAATTTAATTATCAAATTATTAAAAAATTCAAATTATTAAAATTTTAAAAGTTTTCTTAAATTCAAAAAGATTGCTTTTCAGCAACAAAGTTTCATTTAAATCAAGAAAATTTCGCAATAATTCTACCTATTTGGATTTAATTAAATTCCTTCAAACTAAAAAAAATTTTCTTGTATAAAAAAAAGTTGCCTTTAAGCAAAAACGTTTCATTTAAATCAAAAAAATTTGGTTTAAAATCTATTTCGCTTAAATTTAATTCTTTCAAATTAAAAACAAAAATTGTCTTGAATCAAAATAAAGTTGCCTTCAGTCAAAAAAGTTTCATTTAAATCAACAAATTTTACTTTAAATGTATTTCGGTTAAATTCAATTTTTTCAAATTAAAAAAAAATTGTCTTAAATCAAAATAAATTCGAATAAAGGCAAAAAATTTTAATTTCAATAAAAAAAATGTTCCTATAAATCGGTTAAATTTAAATTCTTTTGTATTGAAAAACATTGTCTCGAATAAAAAAAAATTGCTTTAAGGCAAAAAAAGTTTCATTTAAATCAAAAAATTTCACTATAAACGTATTTCGGTTAAGTTTTATTCTTTTGTATTAAATAAAAAAATTATCTTCAAACAAAAAAAGTTGCCTTTAGATAAAATAGTTTCATTTAAATCAAAAAAAATTCGCTTGCTTTAAAAAAAGCTGGCTTTAACTTAAGAAAATATTTAAGTCATATCATTTGTATACAAAAAAATTGTCTGGAATCAAGAGATGAATCTTTAGGCAAAAACAGTATAATTCAAATCAACAAATTTCGCTTGCTTTAAAAAAGCTAGCTTTAATTTAAGAAAATATTCGGTTGCTTTGACAAAAATTTGGTTGCTTAGAAAAAGAAAAGATTTAAATTGAATTCTTTTGTAGTAAAATAATTATCTTGAATAAAACAAAATGAGATTTTAGGCAAAAATAGTTTAATTCAAATCAAGAAAAATTTCGATTGCTTTAAAAAAGTTTGCTTTATTTTAAGAAAAGATATGCTTGTTTTGACAAAAATTTGGTTGCTTAGAAAAATTTATTGTTTGCAGCAACGTTTTCACTTTAAAAAAAAAAAAAAAAAACAAATTGGCCATTTCAGCCCTTGAAAGGACTTTGACCGAGCTTCTTATGATCAATTGTGTTGTGTGTGTTATTAAAAGTTTGCACACAATTGACCGAGAACTGGACCTACATGTTTTATGCCGACTCCGAACGGCTCATGTTCTCAAGAAGCTTTACATGGCATTCTTTACTCTCTGAGGTTTGCCATTGTCTGCAGAGAGGTGGTGACCGATCAGAGAAATTTTTTATTGAAAAAACTTTTCGCCGCGGCTGGGGATCGAACCCGGGCTCCGAGCATGCTAAGCCACACACTTAACCTGCATGCCACGGTCACCACTTTCACTTTTAGTTCTGAAATTTTTTGCACCATTTTTGTACTTTATTAATTCCAGGCATATTTCCGAAATTAATTCCTTACAAATTCCTTGAAACACAATATGTTTAAGAAAATTTTTTAGGTTACGCGGTGAAAAATTTAAAAATGTTGAGAGCCGTGGCTTTTAATTTAAAAACTTAAATAGTCAGAAGAAAAGAACATTTTATAGGTTTTTAACTTCAAATTCAATCTTTTACATTTCAAATTAAATTGTTTTTTTATTTCAATTCAACTTTTGACGCTTCAAATTAAACTTTTTCAACGTTTAAAATTCAACTTTTTGAAAATTAAATACCATTTTTTTCAATTAAAATATAACTGCAAGAGGTTGGTTGAATTTGAATTTTTTTTTTTTTGGATTTGTACAAAGTTTTATTTTTTACTTGTAAAAAGTTAAATTTGATTTAGAAAAATTTGAATGTGAAATATAAAAGGTTGAATTTGAAGTTAAAAAACTGTATTGTATCGGATATGAAAACTAAAAATTGATTTAGTTTTGAAAAAATTGAATTTTTTTGAAAAAAATATACCAACCGCAAAAGCTCTATTGTATCTCTCAATTTAAATATGTTTTGATCACAGAAAACTTTGCACTTCACTGTGAAATGTAAAGGCGTTAATTTAACTCACAAAATGTCAAAAGTTAATTTAATTAAAAATTGAATTAATAAAAGTTGAAATTTTTGATTTTTCACATAAAATCAGTTAAATCGATTTTTAGACAATTTTAAAGTTATTTTTATATTCATACCTGTATAAAAAAATAAAACAAAAAGTTTAACTGCAAAATATTAAGGCATAAAAATAAATCATGTTTAAACGCTCAATAAAACACTTGGTCGTGTCTGCAAATGGAAATAAGTTTTGTCCTTGATAGCCATCAAGAACGAGTCGAATGAATGTAAACGACGAACACAAACTGCATGAACATGAAGAAGCTCGTCGTTGTTGCTCAACAAAAGCCGGTGGAAAAAAAAATATATTTTTACATCAAGTACTTAAAACAACACAGCAGTGTGTGCTGTGCGGTGTATAAAAATAAATTTATTTTGCTGCAACCGGCTTGGCTGAACATGGAGGAAGCAACAACAAACAACAAAAAAAAGTACGAAAAGAAATAATCGATTTATTTAAACTGCTGCACCTACCTTTTACTTTGGTTGATCCGATGACACCGAATTGTCCCTGGAACTGATTTTGCACGGACAACACTTCCATTTTCATCAGCAGCTCCTCGAAGACCTTGTCAATTTGGACAATTTCGTCCGCCTCGACCTCGTCGTCGTATTGCGAGGACGACGCCGACGACGACTTGGTCGTGGTCGTCGTCGCTGCTGTTGTTTTGGCTGTTGTATCGACGATGATGGCGGCGGCTGCCTCAATGGCTGGACTGGGTACAGAGCTATTCGAACCGCTCCTGTTAAGCGCAATTGTGCTGATTTGTCGTTGTGCTGAAGGGCAGCCAATTTGAAGTAGCAACACAAACGCCGCTCTGGACGTCAGTTCTCCCTTTTTTTTTCAATGAATTTTAATTATATTTTTAACTTTATTTTTATCTTTTTGTTTTATTTTACTTTAAAACGTTTCTTTAAAAAAAAAAACTTCAATTTGCTTGCTTTGATTTTTATTTAATGATAAGAAATGCACTTTTTTAATCACTTGATTGAAACTTTTTCCTGCTGGGTGGCTGGCTGCTTTAAGCTTTTATTATACATATACTATATATAATATATATATCATTTATTTTTAATCACAATTTATTTCTGCTGCAACGAGCCTTCTCCACTGCTTCATCTGCTGCCTCTGCTACGGCTACTCATCCACTTACAAGAACAAAAACTTTTAGTCGATTGGAACGAATGTCGTCAGTTGGGTTGAAGCACGACTTTGAAAGCTTCTTCAACGCTGACGGAAGTGTAGAAAAAAATAACAACTAATGCTAGTTAATTTTTTAAGTTCTATTTCTATACTTTTTTTTTTCTTTTGTTTCAATTTGTTATCCTAGGTTTGCTTGCTGCATGCAATGCGCCGCAAAGTGTTCAGCTTTCACTTGGAGCTAATGCTGCCGGCCAACACCAAGTCATGCGGACGAAAATTTTGTGTCTTCCACGTCCGGGTCGGATCTCTGTTCTGGTAGCAGCTATTTTTTTTCACAGCACTTAAAAATATCACGTATCGCGTTGTCGGTGCAGTGTTGGGCGGCGGCGTTAGTAGGCGTGTTATGGCCGTTGTAGCGTTTCCTCAGGACGTTTTCAATTTTGTTTTGTTAAAATTTTCTTACAGAAAAAAATGGCAAATATTTTTACTTTGACTTTCAACTGCTGTTGCTGTTGTTTTTTTGTTGCTTTTTAATTTTTGAGTCCTACGCTGATTCGCTCTCTGATATTCGCACAATAGCCAAATTTTTGCAAATTTGGAAAAATATCGTTTTTTTTTCTGTTGTAATTTTTTGGGTATTTTGCTGTGGGTGTTTTTGTCTTGGTAGCATGACTTTTCATGCGTCTTTAAGTGCCTAAAAATAGCCGTTCTTTTTGGAATTCAATGAGTTGAGTGAAGCTGACGGTAACGACGACGGCGATTGTTGTTTGGTGGTGTTGCGGATATGAACTGTATTTGATTTAATTTTCTTTTGCTGTTTTTTCTGTCGGTCGGTTCCCTGACTCAGTTGATTTGAGTGTTTGTGTGGTTGGTCGCGCGGGTTAGAGAAGAAAATGTTACGAATATCAGCAGTGTTTCAAAGCTACTAACCCGGCCGGCTGTGTGCGTCTGCTTTTATAGCTTTTGCTCGCACGAAGAGGTTCCATGAGGCAGAACAAGAGAACTCGCTGCACAGCACAGCACAGCGAGTGAAAAGAAAAGCACAGCTGGAAACGCTAGCGTCGACAGAGCCTAGAAGAGCTCAGCTCAAAAGCATGCGCGCTGCCATTGAACAGCACAAGCAGCAAAGAAGCATTGATTAAAAACATATGATTTTTCTCCAGAGGAGTAGCAGGCAGAAAGAAAAACGAACGCGTTTAAAGAGTGCCAAAAAGATAGAAAAGATTTTCATATTTCTCCTTGAGTGGTAGAAGGGAGTGTTGAAATCTCTTTATATGTTTAAATATATGAGAGTGTGTTGCATTTATTTAAGAGCTAAAGAGCGCATGAGAGTGAGCGGTGAGAAAACAGCAAAACAGATGATCGAAAGGGGCAAGCAATGGCAAGGTATATGACAAACATATGTTCACAGCGGCAAAAAGACCTATTTACACGTTACATATAAAGTCACACATAGCTACATATTTATCTAGATACTTACATATCAGCTGTTTTGATATTTTACTCAATTTGCTCATAACTTGTTTCTCCAGCTTATTGCAAAATATAAAGAAAAAAGCAACAACATCTTAACGCACAAATGCACATATCTATATAACTATAAATCAGGCAGGGATACCAAGTTGCAGGAGTTATTTTTTATTCTTATATTATGTGTGACTTTGACTGTGAATTGGGGAATAAAAAATTATTTTGGAGCTATGATTAGATACATGAATATTGAAAAATCGAATGGACATATTAAGGATGTATTCTAGTATAGAAACACAAAATTAGGGTATTTTTTTTTTTGAAAATTCAATAAAAAAGAACTAACAATATATATAGAAGCCATTTTTTTCACCCTGCTGCGATCACACGTGCAAGTAGAGAATTAGGAATGATCGATGATAATCGATTTTCGATGTCCATCGATGTTAATATAAGAAAATCGATATTATAAAATCGATTATGCAATATCTCAAATATTGTCACATCAATGTCACGAACTTCATATTCAATCAACATATAATTGAAAATTTTCGCAAAGTAGTTCACTTAATTTTAAAATTCAGTAAACTTCATTATTTTCTCAAAATTCGTTGGTTGACTTGAAAGAAACATGAGAAAAAAGAAAGATGAAACATGAGGTCACATAAGAGTTTGAAATATCGTAATTATGTAAGTTTACAAATGTTTTATTTATATATGATCAGCTGGTTTTGTTCTGGCGGGAGAACATTTTTTCGACACTCATTGTGGTAGCTGTAATCGAGAAAGTATTGAACCTGAAAGTATTAAATCAGTTTAACGTCATTGATTTAAAAATATGAACTTTTTCGTCAAAAAGCGTCGATTTTAAATTCTTATTAAGACGAAATATGTATCCAAAATTTGGGTGCAAGTCCCAAACTTGGAATTCACACCTTCAGTTTGGAGTTTTGAAGGCCTTTCATTTTCAACCTAACAACATGAAACAATAATGATTTTTGATGAAAAACTGTTTTTGTTAAATCAAAACCGAAATCCTTTCTGATGTAGGATCTTCTTGAATACAGCTTTCTTAATATAAATCTCAAACAAAAATTTATTTTCGAGCTAGCTAAATGATCATGTACTCAATAAACCCCATGATTCTACATTGCTCTATGTATTGATGACGATGCTGGGCAACAGTGATGATTTTTGTTCGATAAACATGCAGAATAAATTTATGAGGTTTCGATGTCATTATCTATGCCATCATCAATATTTATTCAACATCGAACATCCCTATAGAGCATACATAATATCTCCGAAAATTTCGAAAAAGCCTGCAAGCACTTGATAGTCAATCTTTGCAAGTTCGAATTTATTTATATAGTATTGTACTATCATAATTTTTTATTCCTTTAATTTATTGGTATAGTGTTGTATTGTTATAATTTTTTATCCCTTAAAACTTAAATTTAAGTAAATTTATGATGACGACAGCTTTCTTTTAATTTTTAAAATCACATGCATATAATGTTGTTCCAAAATCGAAAAGCTACATAGACTCAAAGAAACAAAATAGTTTTTTTTTAAAAAAAAAAACATTTCATTAAATTTGTTTCAACTTCTTTTTCATACCACCTGATATAATATAACTGTATATATTCTATGTGCAGTTTCAGTTGTTTTTAATTTTAAGCATATGTATTTAAATTATATATATTTCGATAAAACCACCACAACAAATTATTTTCTAAAGTCCTCATAAGCACTTTTCACAAAACAAAATATAGGGAACAACATTTGTTCTCATCATGTTCGACATTTACTTGCTGCATGTGAAGAAATTTACTAACAACGAACAGTTAAAAAAATTTTTTTAAAAAATTCAAAATTTAAATCTTTAAAGGCGCTTGCCTAGAAACTCCTTTTTCTAATACGTATGACCTGATGTCTCAAGTTCTAATAAATCGATTAACTTGTTTTTGGAAATGTTTTTGGATCTTTATTATTGTTAGTATAAAAACTAAAATTATGTATAATATTTTGTTTTTACTATTTTAATAAAATCAGAACCATGAAAAAGAATGGTAATAAATCACTTTATTTGTCAAACAGTCGCTATTTTGTTTGTATTAACATGCAAGTACACACATAATGTCGCAAATACATAGATCTAACGTTTTCTTTACTTAAAATAATTTTTAAATTAGTCTTTTACAAATCCACCAGATTAATTTGGACTTTTAATGTTTTTTTGTAACCTAAATTAACTTAAACTTAACTTTATTTAAACTTAATTTAAAATTCCAATATTACCTTGCATTTAATGTATACATAATAAAATTTCTTTACTTAATAAAAAAATAGTAGCGTTTTATTAACACATAAAAAGTATTGAAAAATTTCGCCAAATTTTATTATAAATACATAAAAAAGTAAGTATTAAGCTATTTTCCCATCAGCTTATATAAAAAAAAATTGAATTGTTCCGTTTTTTTTTCCAGAAATGGGACCAGGAAAGCATTGTTCTGCTGAAAAGCGGGAATTGATAAAAAATTCATTTCCAAGGGCAAAACATAAAAAGAGGTTGAAAATCTGCACAAATATTCATTAACCACAAATATTTGCAATGCTTTAAAATACACTAAAAAAGCAAAGACATCTGGTCGCAAGGCAGTTACGACTTCAGTAATGTAAGGCTATTCCATTTGCCTCTGCAGTACAAATAAAAAGAGTTTAATATGAAAATAAGTATTCGTACTATACGTAGACTTCTTAAGAAACAATATTTATGCGCACATGGTCCTCGGAAAGTGCCTCTTTTAACCAAGAAGCCTGTCCAAAAAGGATTCAGTTCACAAGAGATCATTCTACGCGGTCAAATGCAAAATGGAGGAACCTTTTTTTGTCGGACGAATGCAAAATTTGTAATGTACTGTGGTAAAGGGTCTCGTCAATATGTTCGACATCCCCAAAATAGTCAGTTCAACCCGAAGTATATCACAAAATCCATTAAACACGGTGGTGGCAGAATCATGGTTTGAACATGCATTTTTTTCTATAGTGTTGGTTCAATATATTGCATGGAGTTAGTAATGGATTAACATCTTTAATTCAAAATATTAAAGGAAAATATTGTTCCGTATGCCCAAGAAGATATGCAAGAAAAATTCGAGTAAGCTTGCGGAGAAAAGTTTCTTGGACAATCGGATCGCGCTCTTGAAGTGGCCCCCTCAGTCTCCGTAAAAGGGACATTGCTGACTCTAAACCTTCAAACAAACATCAGCTTTGGCAAGAGGTTCAGCGAATTTTGTACTGCATACGTATCAGTGGCCCCCTCAGTCTCCGTAAAAGGGACATTGCTGACTCTAAACCTTCAAACAAACATCAGCTTTGGCAAGAGGTTCAGCGAATTTTGTACTGCATACGTATCAAGAGATGTCAGAATCTTGGAAACTCAATGCCTCGTCGTTGTAAAGCTGTAATTGCTAACAAAAGTCATACAACTAAGTATTAGTTGAAAGAAAAAAATTACAATTTATCTAGACTGTGAAGTTAATTACCAAATTTTTTTGTTATTTTTCTATTTTTGTTGAATTTTTTATAATCACTACTATTTTTTTGAACGCTATAATATAACGCAAGTGGCAAATATTTTTAGTTATCTTGAGCCAATAGCTTATTATACTACAAAGATTATGTTAAATAATATATAAGATCTGGAGAATACTTAATCTTAACAAAAATTATGAAATCCAAGAACGTGCGAGTTTGTATATTTGTTTTAAATATCATTGGTACAATATTTTTAATATTATAAGCGAATTTATTCCAAAGTTGAATTTTTTAATAAAAAAAACCGTTATTTTCTAAAAAATTTACGTTATTAAGTTGCTTAAAATATATTTTTTTTGAAAAGCTTACAGTTAGACTTTTTGTTTTACATATAAAAAATATACATCTTTTATTTAATTCCACACTATATTACATAAAATTTTAATTTTCCAAGTGTTTTCTTTGTTAAAAAATCTGTTCAAAAAATTGTCTATATCTTTGCCAATATCCAATGAATCTTAAAGATTTACATGCTATTCGAAAGGTAATTAAATGCCTTTTCAACGATATATAATACAAATATAATTTCAAAAATTTTTTAAATTTATAAGCGAATAAATATCAGATTTAAATTTTTTAATTAAAAGAACCGTTATTTTCTTAAATATTTACGTTTTTAAGATACTTAAAATATATTTTTTTTTAAAAGCTAAAAAATTGTACCTTTTTTCGATAGATAAAAATATGTATATTGTTTTATTAACTGATCGAATAAAAATTACAATTTTTTTCACTGATTCGAAAATCCCGTTAATATTGTAGCTACAATGTTGCCTTAAAAAATAATTGTTTATTGTAATGGTGATATTCGAAAATATGGAGTAAGAAAGCAAAACATCTAAAGTAAATATGAGTGAAATAAGCAATTTTCCGTACAAGGGCAAATCATTGTATCATAAAAAACATCACAAAAAGTCAAATAAATTATATATATTATATACCAAATGAAAGATAAATTTTCAAGCTTTAATAATTTATTCTTAATTATTCATAGTAATAACAGTAATTTTTGAGAAAATAACGGTTTTGTGTAAGAAAATATTTTTCATTGCATAAAAATACCTATAAAATACAAAGTACTCAACAAACTTCATTAATTTAAAATTTTTCTAAAAGCCTTATATATAACGTTTTAAACAATTCCTTAGTCATTAAAATCGGTTATATATTAAGAATACTATAGCCGGTTTTCATCATAGACCTTAACGCAAAAAAAATTTTGAAAGATCGATAACTCGAAAACAAATCGATAACACAACATTTCCTTTGGCTATTCTTATTTTTATTAAGAGTACTCTTTGAATCCATCGTCAAATCGCGGCGCCCCAAAACTCGTAATATCCCCATAATAATAATTTTAGTTCCACAGTCATAATCGATTGAAAGAAATACGTTTTTCATATTCCAATATGAAGTATTTGTATGACCGAACTAAATGTGGTCGATATTTGTAGAATAAAAAAAAAGCTTGGCATCCCTGATACTAATTTTCCTGCACAATCTCTCAAAAGCAATTATTTTTATTGCCACTGCTCTCATTCAATCAGTCGCTCTCCTACATGTAATTTTTTTCATCATATGTTCAAGCATTACAACAACATGCAGTACGATTGTAAGAGATGGAACAAGTGACAGTCGTTGTGTCTGTCGTACCGATTCACTGTTGTTCGCACGCTGGGTTATTTTGTCGGTCACTGCGTCTGTCATATACCGTGAGGGGGTGCAGCGACGTGGTTGGCAGCACAAAGAAAATCATTATTTTGTTTATGCTGTAGCTGTCGCTGCTGTTCCTGTTGTTGTTGTTTTTGTTGTTGTTGTTGTAGCAAACAGCTGAGCACAATTTATTAATTTGTTCAATCGTCGATTTCTTTGCACCACGCTCAATCATCTGTGCGCCGCGCTCTCCACCTCTTATCGTTGATTAAGAGAATAAGAGAGAGCATGATTTAAAGAGCATTTCTGAGCAGCGAAATTAGTTGAAGAGATTTTTTTTTTAGTTGAGTAAAAGAGTTAATTTCTCGGTGTACGTGACTTTTTAATGAGAATGCTCAACGCTGGCTGCACACAGCCAGCAACAACATCCAGTTTCGAGCAGCTCGAAGCAACAAAACCGAAAAACATTAACCACCAACAAAAAACTAAGAAATAAGAATAAATAATAAAAAAATCACTATAAAAAAATATTAACGATGTAACTTGTAGATACATAAACACACATGCACTCACATAAACAACAACCAAGCGAACATACAAACTTACACATCCAACGAGAAATATGTTCATGTTTGTTGGGATGTTTGCTTTTTTTTTTTTTTTTGGTTTTTTGTTTTTGTATGGTTATATTTAAATTTTGCTTTGTACGGTTTTTTTTTGTCGCCTTTCAACGAAGATTTTTTTTTTTTTGTTGGTTCTTGTTTTTTCGTGTGTGCCCTACAGCCAGCGGACGGGTTTTACGAGGTGCTGTAAAACGCTACGTTGAGCTATAGAGAGCTAAAAGCAAGATATGCGAGACAAGGTTTGCTGCTTAATAATAAAAGCCAAAGAATTAACGGCGACGTAGGCGATTTTTACAATATATCGATGTTAGAGATAAACGCTTTGTTGAAAAGAAGATTTATTCTAAATTTTTTTTTGATTAATTTACATATGATAGGTCTATAAAATTGTGAGAAGTATTGTGTTTTTGGAAAATTTATAGAACTGATTTTCTCCAAAATTAATTAGCATGCGTTTTTGATATGATATAAATCAGTTGTTTTTAAGCAATGCGGGATTTTTTGTTCATAAAAACTATGATTTTCCTAAAATATGTGATAATTTTGAAATAACTAGTTAAATCGATTGATCAACCTATGAATTTCGTATAAAATTTGAAAAATTTACATTTTTCTTGTTGGTAAACAGTTTTAAAGAAAATGAGTCAGAATTTCTATAAATTGTATAAAAATTCCTTGTTTTAAATCCTGGTTCTCGAGATTCTTTTTAAATACTTTACTTATTTACTTAAATTTACTTAGTTTTGAACATTGTATGGACGAGGAAATAAAATATTTAAAATTTTTCGAAACAACATTATTTTATTTCAAATTTGGTTTTCAAAACTCAAATCAAATTTCTCAAATTTGAGCTTTCAAAAGAAAATTCTATTTTCTCAAATTAGATTTTTGAAAATGTTTACTTGCGAAGTCTAGAATATTAATTTTTCAAAATTTACTATAAAATTTACTTAATTTTTTTGGAGCAAATTCATAGAAACTTATGAATGTGAACAAAAATAATTCGTAATTTTAATGTTCTAAAAATAAAAAGAAAAACAAAGAGTTTTAATACGAAAGTATAAAATGATAAAATGATAGACTGGCATAAGGTAAAAGTCATAAGAGAAAATTAATTAAAAGTTTTATCTAGATTGCCATAAGAGAGAATTTTTTGTATATATTATTATAGCAAGAAGTTTATATTTCGATACTGGGCCTTGAGCCCATTTTCATGTTTCAAGACCCAAAAAAACCCTGTTATAAAAATTTTATTCAAGATAGTCATAAGAGAGAATTCTTTTTAATAAATTTATAGCAACAGATTAAAATTTCGATGCTACAATCTGTGTTATTTTAAAAGGGTAACTAACCTTGAGACCATTTTCATGTTGAAAGACACAAAAAACCCTCTTATAAAAATTTTTATCAGGAAAGTCTTTAGAGAGCATTTTTTTATATAAATTTATAGCAAGAAGTTTAAAATTCGATGCTACAATCTGGGTTTTTTTAAGAGGCTAACTAGTCTGGAGCCCATGTTCATGTTCAAAGACCCAAAACATATGTCTTATGTAGACAAAAACACCCTCTAATAAAAAATTTTATCAAGATAGTCACAAAAGAAATTTTTTTTATAAAATTATAGCAAGAAGTTTAAAATTCGATGCTGCAATCTAGGTTATTTTAAAAGCGCAATTTGCCTTTAGCGCATGTTCATGTTCAAAGGCTTCAAAAACCCTATTTTAACATTTTTTATTAAGATCCGGCCTTAAGATTTCATTCACTACCAAAAGTTTTAAGTCAGAGTAAAACTGTTGTAGTTGGCAGCCCTGAAACTTAAATTTCAATCATAAATTCCTGTTCAGTGATTCCGTAAAAAATTATGCACAAAATTTCATTAATAAACGTCCATCATATCCGATTTATTCCTTTCTACTTTATACTTTATACTTTATACTTTATACTTTATACTTTATACTTTATACTTTATACTTTATACTTTATACTTTATACTTTATACTTTATACTTTATACTTTATACTTTATACTTTATACTTTATACTTTATACTTTATACTTTATACTTTATACTTTATACTTTATACTTTATACTTTATACTTTATACTTTATACTTTATACTTTATACTTTATACTTTATACTTTATACTTTATACTTTATACTTTATACTTTATACTTTATACTTTATACTTTATACTTTATACTTTATACTTTATACTTTATACTTTATACTTTATACTTTATACTTTATACTTTATACTTTATACTTTATACTTTATACTTTATACTTTATACTTTATACTTTATACTTTATACTTTATACTTTATACTTTATACTTTATACTTTATACTTTATACTTTATACTTTATACTTTATACTTTATACTTTATACTTTATACTTTATACTTTATACTTTATACTTTATACTTTATACTTTATACTTTATACTTTATACTTTATACTTTATACTTTATACTTTATACTTTATACTTTATACTTTATACTTTATACTTTATACTTTATACTTTATACTTTATACTTTATACTTTATACTTTATACTTTATACTTTATACTTTATACTTTATACTTTATACTTTATACTTTATACTTTATACTTTATACTTTATACTTTATACTTTATACTTTATACTTTATACTTTATACTTTATACTTTATACTTTATACTTTATACTTTATACTTTATACTTTATACTTTATACTTTATACTTTATACTTTATACTTTATACTTTATACTTTATACTTTATACTTTATACTTTATACTTTATACTTTATACTTTATACTTTATACTTTATACTTTATACTTTATACTTTATACTTTATACTTTATACTTTATACTTTATACTTTATACTTTATACTTTATACTTTATACTTTATACTTTATACTTTATACTTTATACTTTATACTTTATACTTTATACTTTATACTTTATACTTTATACTTTATACTTTATACTTTATACTTTATACTTTATACTTTATACTTTATACTTTATACTTTATACTTTATACTTTATACTTTATACTTTATACTTTATACTTTATACTTTATACTTTATACTTTATACTTTATACTTTATACTTTATACTTTATACTTTATACTTTATACTTTATACTTTATACTTTATACTTTATACTTTATACTTTATACTTTATACTTTATACTTTATACTTTATACTTTATACTTTATACTTTATACTTTATACTTTATACTTTATACTTTATACTTTATACTTTATACTTTATACTTTATACTTTATACTTTATACTTTATACTTTATACTTTATACTTTATACTTTATACTTTATACTTTATACTTTATACTTTATACTTTATACTTTATACTTTATACTTTATACTTTATACTTTATACTTTATACTTTATACTTTATACTTTATACTTTATACTTTATACTTTATACTTTATACTTTATACTTTATACTTTATACTTTATACTTTATACTTTATACTTTATACTTTATACTTTATACTTTATACTTTATACTTTATACTTTATACTTTATACTTTATACTTTATACTTTATACTTTATACTTTATACTTTATACTTTATACTTTATACTTTATACTTTATACTTTATACTTTATACTTTATACTTTATACTTTATACTTTATACTTTATACTTTATACTTTATACTTTATACTTTATACTTTATACTTTATACTTTATACTTTATACTTTATACTTTATACTTTATACTTTATACTTTATACTTTATACTTTATACTTTATACTTTATACTTTATACTTTATACTTTATACTTTATACTTTATACTTTATACTTTATACTTTATACTTTATACTTTATACTTTATACTTTATACTTTATACTTTATACTTTATACTTTATACTTTATACTTTATACTTTATACTTTATACTTTATACTTTATACTTTATACTTTATACTTTATACTTTATACTTTATACTTTATACTTTATACTTTATACTTTATACTTTATACTTTATACTTTATACTTTATACTTTATACTTTATACTTTATACTTTATACTTTATACTTTATACTTTATACTTTATACTTTATACTTTATACTTTATACTTTATACTTTATACTTTATACTTTATACTTTATACTTTATACTTTATACTTTATACTTTATACTTTATACTTTATACTTTATACTTTATACTTTATACTTTATACTTTATACTTTATACTTTATACTTTATACTTTATACTTTATACTTTATACTTTATACTTTATACTTTATACTTTATACTTTATACTTTATACTTTATACTTTATACTTTATACTTTATACTTTATACTTTATACTTTATACTTTATACTTTATACTTTATACTTTATACTTTATACTTTATACTTTATACTTTATACTTTATACTTTATACTTTATACTTTATACTTTATACTTTATACTTTATACTTTATACTTTATACTTTATACTTTATACTTTATACTTTATACTTTATACTTTATACTTTATACTTTATACTTTATACTTTATACTTTATACTTTATACTTTATACTTTATACTTTATACTTTATACTTTATACTTTATACTTTATACTTTATACTTTATACTTTATACTTTATACTTTATACTTTATACTTTATACTTTATACTTTATACTTTATACTTTATACTTTATACTTTATACTTTATACTTTATACTTTATACTTTATACTTTATACTTTATACTTTATACTTTATACTTTATACTTTATACTTTATACTTTATACTTTATACTTTATACTTTATACTTTATACTTTATACTTTATACTTTATACTTTATACTTTATACTTTATACTTTATACTTTATACTTTATACTTTATACTTTATACTTTATACTTTATACTTTATACTTTATACTTTATACTTTATACTTTATACTTTATACTTTATACTTTATACTTTATACTTTATACTTTATACTTTATACTTTATACTTTATACTTTATACTTTATACTTTATACTTTATACTTTATACTTTATACTTTATACTTTATACTTTATACTTTATACTTTATACTTTATACTTTATACTTTATACTTTATACTTTATACTTTATACTTTATACTTTATACTTTATACTTTATACTTTATACTTTATACTTTATACTTTATACTTTATACTTTATACTTTATACTTTATACTTTATACTTTATACTTTATACTTTATACTTTATACTTTATACTTTATACTTTATACTTTATACTTTATACTTTATACTTTATACTTTATACTTTATACTTTATACTTTATACTTTATACTTTATACTTTATACTTTATACTTTATACTTTATACTTTATACTTTATACTTTATACTTTATACTTTATACTTTATACTTTATACTTTATACTTTATACTTTATACTTTATACTTTATACTTTATACTTTATACTTTATACTTTATACTTTATACTTTATACTTTATACTTTATACTTTATACTTTATACTTTATACTTTATACTTTATACTTTATACTTTATACTTTATACTTTATACTTTATACTTTATACTTTATACTTTATACTTTATACTTTATACTTTATACTTTATACTTTATACTTTATACTTTATACTTTATACTTTATACTTTATACTTTATACTTTATACTTTATACTTTATACTTTATACTTTATACTTTATACTTTATACTTTATACTTTATACTTTATACTTTATACTTTATACTTTATACTTTATACTTTATACTTTATACTTTATACTTTATACTTTATACTTTATACTTTATACTTTATACTTTATACTTTATACTTTATACTTTATACTTTATACTTTATATCAGAGAAAATATTTATCGATAATTTTTGATAGAGTACTTTCGATAAAAAAATCTAGCTGTAATCGATAACTTTTGGGTAGATTTAGATCACAATTGGAGATGAATTAGAATCAGAAAAAGCATTGATTATTTGTATTCAGCAAATTTATCGATAATAAATGGTTCTAAAATATCGATAACTTTTTTTAGCTGTGTTCTATTGTAGTCGCATGTATAAAAATTTGCTTTTAAAACCTCAAATTCTTAACTTGTTCTTAAAAATCGATAAATATTTATGGTGCGTTCTCAAAGAAATCTAATTTGTTTTCTTTTAATCATCACGTGAGTAAAACCTATATATTATATTTTGATTTGTTTTATTCATTTTTTTTTTTGCAATCTAAACAACATAAAATTTCAGTGTAGCCATTAAAATCCTCGATTGATTTATAAGCAATAAAACCTTATTTAGTGAGATTGAGTGAAAGTACCAACAAGCATAGCAGCGATAAAAAACAATCGACAACAATAATATAGCGAGTACTTTACTGTCTGACAGTGCTTGAGCGTGTGTGTGTGTGTGCTTCATTTTAAAGCTGCAGCTACTTATCTGCAGCTAGTAGGTAGTAGCAGCAGCAGCTAGTTTTACAGAAGCACTAAACTTTATCTGTCACTTTTAGCCTATTTTTAGTACATATTTTATTTAATTTTCAAGATGTTCCGATATTTGATTAACGACTCTGCGATAACTGAGGTCATGGCAGTACTTTTAACGGTTCCAGCAGCACAGCTTTAATCAGCCATTGCCGTATACTTATCTAACTTGCTGGCTTAGTAAACGTTATCGGTTATAGCTGCGATGTGCTGCTTATATTTTGTCGCTTTTTTTACCCCCCACCACCACCCATTATGTTGTCACATACAAGCGTGACCAATATTAGTCTCGCGTCTCACAACTTATTGAAGTGCTAAAACAACAACAACAACAATAATATGAATTGCAGCAAGCAGCAACAACATTAAGCTCTATAAAGCTTCAGCGCCCTGGTCGCTTATCAGGCGCAGCTGCCTTCGTCTACTTATCTGGTCCCTATGTAAGACCTTATCTCGTCGCGTCGTAGCTAATGTGCGTCGTATATAACGCTGAGGCTCAACAATGGTTTCATTGTACTATACTACATTCGAAATCGTGCCGCATAGACAGACTCCCAGACTCGCCATCATATTTAGACTCGCACTCGTTCTCGTTTTCAATTCTATTCGAAATATATTTATTCGTACGTTCTATCCGTTTCATACAGCACGCGCCTCTGCCCAACGTACTCTATGACGAGCTGCCGCTCGTTCGTAAACATCATAAAGAAAAATAAATAAAATAAATAATTGTAGTTAATGCAATAAAAATAAATATGTGGAAATTGTTCAATAAATTCGTTTCATTTAAATGCTATTTTTAGTCATAAATTAACACAACTCGCTACTATCAGCCGTGGCCAAAGCGCAGAGCAGATAATAACTGAGTTTTATACAAATAAAAATGTTGTTCTATAGAGCCGCCACCGAAGAGCCTAATTGCGGCGCTGATAAGGACGGTCCGAAGTTGGGCGGGTAGAATTATAATCGACAAATCTCAGCAATTAGTGCTGGCACTTAGTGGCTGCTCGTAGCCTGAAATATTGAATTATCTTTAATTTAAAGTTTTTCAAAATTTTATTTTCATATCGATTTAGATACAATTAACTTATTTTCTACACAAACCGTTTTGAATTATCAGCTTTTTTAAAATCAATTACACATTTTTTGGTTTTCCTCTAAACTTTTTTTATACTGAAGTTGAACTAATCGACTATTATAGTTCACTAGAGTTGGCCGTTGGCCGAAATTCGACCTTTTTATATTCATTCTCTGTTGATTTTATACAAAATTAATGTCAAAAAAAGATTTTCTTTATAAAAACTTGGCAAACAATTTTTTAAAATAGTCGATGCACTCCTTCTCTGGACTCTGATTTATTTAAAAAAAAAAATTATCAAAAACGGTTAAGGAACAAGGGAGAAAATGGTTCTTAACTGTTTTTCCTACGCCTATTAACATAATGATAACCTATTTTTTTACCTTTAGTTAAAAATTGCTGGGATTTGTTGACATCCTCAACTTCTGTCAAATGCTGTAAACGAGCTTTCAAAGCTTTTTTTTTGCCGCATTCGAATCAATCGAGAAGGTCCGGGTCGTTTTCCATCCATAAGAAAGGGTTTTATAAACTCGATCCAAAATATTCCTTGACTCATGTTAGTATCCAAAATACTAAAACAAAAAAATAATTTGTTTCAAAATTTCATGGATTTTTTTACACAGAAAGTAAATTCATAAATTTCATGTATTTGTTTCACACAGAAAATAATTTGTTCATTAATTTCATGAATTTTTTTCACAAAGAAAATAATTTGATCATCAATTTTATGGATTTGTTTCACACAAAAACAATTTGTTCATAAATTTCATGGATTTTTTCACACAGAAAATAATTTGTTCTAAATTTCAAGGACTGGTTTCACAAAGAAATAATTTCTTAATAAATTTCATGGATTTGTTTGACACAAAAAACAATTTTTTCATAAATTTCATGGATTTTTTCACACAGAAAATAATTTGTTCATAAATTTCATGAATTAGTTACTCACAGAAAATAATTTGTTCATAAATTGCATGTATTTGTTTCACAAAGAAAATAATTTGATCATAAATTTTATGGATTTTTTCACACAAAAAACAGTTTTGTCATAAATTTCATGGATTTTTTTCACACAGAAAATAATTTGTTCATAAATTTCATGGATTTTTTCACACAAAAAAATAATTTGTTCATAAATTTCATGAATTCGTTTCACACAGAAAATAATTTGTTCATAAATTGCATGTATTTGTTTCACACAGAAAATAATTTGTTCATAAATTGCATGCATTTGTTTCACACAGAAAATAATTTGTTCACAAATGTCATGGATTTTTTTTAACACAGAAAATAATTTCTTAATAAATTTCATGGAATTGTTTCACACAGAAAATAATTTGTTCATGAATTTCATGTATTTGTTTCACACAGAAAATTATTTGTTCATAAATTTCATGCATTTGTTCCACAAAGTTTAGAATTGTTCATAAAATTTCACCAGAGAATAAATTCATATCAGCAGTCAGCAGTGTTCCTATCAATTAATGAACGAAATCATCAATTTAAAATTTAAAAATTAAGTTGAATTCGAATTCGAATTTGAGTTTGAATTTGAATTTGAATTTGAATTTGAATTTGAATTTGAATTTGAATTTGAATTTGAATTTGAATTTGAATTTGAATTTGAATTTGAATTTGAATTTGAATTTGAATTTGAATTTGAATTTGAATTTGAATTTGAATTTGAATTGAATTTGAATTTGAATTTGAATTCGAATTTGAATTTGAATTTGAATTTGAATTTGAATTTGAATTTGAATTTGAATTTGAATTTGAATTTGAATTTGAATTTGAATTTGAATTTGAATTTGAATTTGAATTTGAATTTGAATTTGAATTTGAATTTGAATTTGAATTTGAATTTGAATTTGAATTTGAATTTGAATTTGAATTTGAATTTGAATTTGAATTTGAATTTGAATTTGAATTTGAATTTGAATTTGAATTTGAATTTGAATTTGAATTTGAATTTGATTTTGAATTTGAATTTGAATTTGAATTTGAATTTGAATTTGAATTTGAATTTGAATTTGAATTTGAATTTGAATTTGAATTTGAATTTGAATTTGAATTTGAATTTGAATTTGAATTTGAATTTGAATTTGAATTTGAATTTGAATTTGAATTTGAATTTGAATTTGAATTTGAATTTGAATTTGAATTTGAATTTGAATTTGAATTTGAATTTGAATTTGAATTTGAATTTGAATTTGAATTTGAATTTGAATTTGAATTTGAACTTGAATTTGAATTTGAATTTGAATTTGAATTTGAATTTGAATTTGAATTTGAATTTGAATTTGAATTTGAATTTGAATTTGAATTTGAATTTGAATTTGAATTTGAATTTGAATTTGAATTTGAATTTGAATTTGAATTTGAATTTGAATTTGAATTTGAATTTGAATTTGAATTTGAATTTGAATTTGAATTTGAATTTGAATTTGAATTTGAATTTGAATTTGAATTTGAATTTGAATTTGAATTTGAATTTGAATTTGAATTTGAATTTGAATTTGAATTTGAATTTGAATTTGAATTTGAATTTGAATTTGAATTTGAATTTGAATTTGAATTTGAATTTGAATTTGAATTTGAATTTGAATTTGAATTTGAATTTGAATTTGAATTTGAATTTGAATCTGGTCCAAAGTGGGCTTAGAGAAAATTTTACAGGGAACATGTTTAGGAATATTTTGTTATATAAAGAGTGTTTTTTTGTCGAATTTCTTATTATTAATATGAGCACAAGTCTGATATCCTATAACGAAATTAAAAATTCTTAATTATCGATTAAAATAATCGATAAATTTTCATGTAGTAATTTTATAAAAAAGTAATAACTGTTCATTGCTTTGAGTATTGCGAAAACTTTTGATGCCAACAATTTTTCCCCAACAGCTAAATTATGTTCCATTCAGTCTCTTGTGCCAAGCATTTTGACTTCGGTTAATGCGTTGCCATTAATTTATTGAATAAACGACCAATTGCTGCTGATGATGCCATCAGCCAGAGGCGCCGAAAGTGGCCATATAATTGCTTAAGATGGGTCTAGGGTGTTGTTACGCAGCTTTTATATGTTTAGAATAACAAATTCTTTATTGATATATAAATTATTGCAGATTTGGTAATCGTTAACTTGGGGCCTCCTGTTTCAATAACATCTCTAAATATTATATAATTATTTTTGTGTTTTTGTTGTATTTTTTTTTTTATGAAACACCAACACCAAAAAGTATCTTTATGTAATGTAATTGTTAGAAAAAAGGAAGGCCATTAATTAAATTTATAGCTTCACACTTAAGTGGTGTAAGAATGTTGTAAATAGATATTTCGTCGATGTGGTAATTTATTTTTCGCATTTGTTTTCGGTAAGTTTTATGTGAAATAACATTTTTATGGATATTGGGCTGAGTTAACGTGTGCGAAGGCGCTCATTTCAGGTTAGAAATAAAGAATGCCAGTCTTGATTTAGCCAAGTGAAGGCATGAAATTTTTGCCATATTTATGTAAGCTGTGTTGCCAGCAGGGATTGGCTGATGCCAAAATTAAATTTGAAGATATTTGCTATTGCATGCATACGGTGAGTTTTGGCAGATTGGCTATTTTAATTAAAATATTGGCGTTGTAACGGTGAGGGAAAATAAAGCTCAAATGTGATTTTAAGCCAGTACCAATACAATTAGCAATAGCAGAAGTAAGCAAAGCAAAAACAGAAGCAAAAGCAGAAGCAAAAGCAGAAGCAGAAGCAGAAGCAGAAGCAGAAGCAGAAGCAGAAGCAGAAGCAGAAGCAGAAGCAGAAGCAGAAGCAGAAGCAGAAGCAGAAGCAGAAGCAGAAGCAGAAGCAGAAGCAGAAGCAGAAGCAGAAGCAGAAGCAGAAGCAGAAGCAGAAGCAGAAGCAGTACCAGTACCAGTACCAGTACCAGTACCAGTACCAGTACCAGTACCAGTACCAGTACCAGTACCAGTACCAGTACCAGTACCAGTACCAGTACCAGTACCAGTACCAGTACCAGTACCAGTACCAGTACCAGTACCAGTACCAGTACCAGTACCAGTACCAGTACCAGTACCAGTACCAGTACCAGTACCAGTACCAGTACCAGTACCAGTACCAGTACCAGTACCAGTACCAGTACCAGTACCAGTACCAGTACCAGTACCAGTACCAGTACCAGTACCAGTACCAGTACCAGTACCAGTACCAGTACCAGTACCAGTACCAGTACCAGTACCAGTACCAGTACCAGTACCAGTACCAGTACCAGTACCAGTACCAGTACCAGTACCAGTACCAGTACCAGTACCAGTACCAGTACCAGTACCAGTACCAGTACCAGTACCAGTACCAGTACCAGTACCAGTACCAGTACCAGTACCAGTATCAGTACCAGTACCAGTACCAGTACCAGTACCAGTACCAGTACCAGTACCAGTACCAGTACCAGTACCAGTACCAGTACCAGTACCAGTACCAGTACCAGTACCAGTACCAGTACCAGTACCAGTACCAGTATCAGTACCAGTACCAGTACCAGTACCAGTACCAGTACCAGTACCAGTACCAGTACCAGTACCAGTACCAGTACCAGTACCAGTACCAGTACCAGTTTCACCATTTCACCATTTCACCATTTCACCATTTCACCATTGCCACCATTGCCACCATTGCAACCATTGCCACCACGTCATTGCATACTTTAAGCGTTTTTAAGGGACATTTCATACTTGCTGTCTTTTTTGGTAGGAATTTTGATCGATTTATTAAAAAAATTTCTTTTAGCAAGAAAAGATATATCAACTTATAATTTTTCGGCCTTTTCTACGAAAATACTTTGATCGAAGTATGAATATTTTCGGTCTACGAACACGAAAATGGTACATTTTTTTGACAAAACCAATTTTTGTAGTTTTTGGTATAAAACTCTTTTTATGTCTTCTTTTGAACTCCACATAAACTCTGGTCACACTGCGCTGACCACTTCATAAATTGCTAAGCGACCCCATCACCTCCTATTCAGGGCACGCCACTGAGCTTGCGCACAGTTCAGTTTAGTTTTGAAAACTTAAGAATAAAAAGCCACACAATAATTGACCACAACTTAAAATAGAAACTTAAATAAAATGTTTAACGTTATCGCGCTCAATTCACTCACTGTCCGTCGATCTGTTGCTGTCAGTCAGCGAGCGGGTCATTTGGTCCATTCAGTTAAGTTCGCACAGCAAAGTCGTGCATTAATTGAAGGCTTACGAGACGAAAGAGCAAAACAGCGCGTTGTAGTAAATAAATATATACTGGCTTTTGTATCACACGCGAATACTAACTAATAAATATAAATTATATGAATTTATTTTTTTATTTTTAATTTTTTTTTTCTTTTATTTTTTTGTAAATAAATGTTTACAATTAAGTTATCGGTACACTTGTTCCACGATACGACAATAATTTGCAGCTGCTTCTTGAGATTAAAACTTTGTCTTCTTTTTTTGTTGTTTGTTTAATTGAGCTTTTACGTGTGAGTTCAGAATTTAAAGCAGTTTTTGAATTAACAAATTGTTTTTTTTTTCTGAATAATTAATTGAGCTTAAATTTTGTTGTACTAAAGATTTTGATTTATTTTCACTGTTAAGTGGCTGCTTTGGTAATTCAAAACCTGCATTATCTGCGCTTAAATTTTTTTTACGATTTTATTGTAAAGCAGCTTTTTATGTAAGTTTTTTTTATGTAAGTTCTAAGTTTAATGAGGTATTTCAAAATTTTATTATTCTAAACTTGCATAATATTCCGTGGAATAATTAACATTTCTTTTTAATTGATTAAAAATAAGTCAGTAAAGTGCACCCGGCATATTATGGATTATTTTAGGTTCGTTGCAGGTGGTTAACGTTTTTCTGTCCACATATGTTCCAGAGCTTGATCAAAAATATAAAAAATTTTCAGACATTGAGGATTATAATCCCTGTAAATTTTTCGTTTTCATTTATATTAACTTTGAAGATCTGTTGATAGCGCTTCCCATGGAACAAGTTGTTTGAAAAATGTTGGGATTCACATAACTCTGAAGTGGGTTGACCGATTTTCATATTTTTTTTCTAAAATGTTCTACGCTTTTTACATTATGTCTTTTAGAAGCCAAAATTAAAAATTCTAATAAGTAAAAAAGTGAAAACTAGCGGAATACTCAGTTCTTAAAAAATTTAAAAATTTATGAAAAAAATTTTCGTATAAAGAGTCATCGAACAAAAGTTAAAACAACTCTTTAGTTTCTTCAAATGCAATAGTTTTATATCATCTTTAGAGTTTTCGCACAGTTTCTAAAATTAAGACTAAAACTAAGACTAAGACTGAGGTTAAGATTAAGTATAAGAATATACTAAGCTAGGACTAGGAGTAAGTCTTTAACTAAGACCAAGACTCAGATTAAGGCTAAGACTAGGAGTAAGTCTTTAACTAAGACCAAGACTCAGATTAAGGCTAAGACTAGGAGTAAGTCTTTAACTAAGACCAAGACTCAGATTAAGGCTAAGACTAGGAGTAAGTCTTTAACTAAGACTAAGACTCAGATAAATGCTAAGACCAAGAATAAGACCAAGACCAAGATCACGACCAAAACCAAGACCAAGACCAAGACCAAGACCAAGACCAAGACCAAGACCAAGACCAAGACCAAGACCAAGACCAAGACCAAGACCAAGACCAAGACCAAGACCAAGACCAAGACCAAGACCAAGACCAAGACCAAGACCAAGACCAAGACCAAGACCAAGACCAAGACCAAGACCAAGACCAAGACCAAGACCAAGACCAAGACCAAGACCAAGACCAAGACCAAGACCAAGACCAAGACCAAGACCAAGACCAAGACCAAGACCAAGACCAAGACCAAGACCAAGACCAAGACCAAGACCAAGACCAAGACCAAGACCAAGACCAAGACCAAGACCAAGACCAAGACCAAGACCAAGACCAAGACCAAGACCAAGACCAAGACCAAGACCAAGACCAAGACCAAGACCAAGACCAAGACCAAGACCAAGACCAAGACCAAGACCAAGACCAAGACCAAGACCAAGACCAAGACCAAGACCAAGACCAAGACCAAGACCAAGACCAAGACCAAGACCAAGACCAAGACCAAGACCAAGACCAAGACCAAGACCAAGACCAAGACCAAGACCAAGACCAAGACCAAGACCAAGACCAAGACCAAGACCAAGACCAAGACCAAGACCAAGACCAAGACCAAGACCAAGACCAAGACCAAGACCAAGACCAAGACCAAGACCAAGACCAAGACCAAGACCAAGACCAAGACCAAGACCAAGACCAAGACCAAGACCAAGACCAAGAACAAGACCAAGACCAAGACCAAGACCAAGACCAAGACCAAGACCAAGACCAAGACCAAGACCAAGACCAAGACCAAGACCAAGACCAAGACCAAGACCAAGACCAAGACCAAGACCAAGACCAAGACCAAGACCAAGACCAAGACCAAGACCAAGACCAAGACCAAGACCAAGACCAAGACCAAGACCAAGACCAAGACCAAGACCAGAGACCAGAGACTTTTTTGTTTTCTTATTTTTTCCTAAACGGTGAAAGAATCAAAAGCCGAAATGCGAAATTTTAATCCGCTAAAACAACTTCCCTGCTGATGGACAGAACGTATCACGTATCGTTAGTTTTTTCCTATTATCTTTTCCGTCAAGGAAATCGTGAGAAAATTCACGAAGCCCACCTAACCCTAGTTACTGTCACAATCATGATGCGCTTTCTTTCAGCTTTGAAACGCCTAAATTTATATTGGGCCCATTTCCGAGTCATTTAAAAGAACCGAGCTGATCACTTTTGACAAAAGGAGTCGCCTACTGCTCCTCGGTCTAGCGATGTTTCGTAACTTTCTGAATAGTGAACTGTATATACTATATTTGACACCATCTCGTAGGCATATTCCGTGTGTCACCGAAAGTTAAGCTTCTTATCGATCATAACACCAAGATATAGAATGGCTATCTTCGCTGAAATTTCAGTCACCAACTTTGATTTTAGCCATCTCCCTAACTTTTTGGCTACTTATCAGAAACGAAAAAATTCTGTCTTGTGCTCGGTCAAAGAAAGACCAACTGATTTAATCCGACGACTAATTAAGCTAATGGTTTCGTTGGCAATCATTTCCCTCTCATCCAAAAGTTTTGCGATAACGGCAATTGCGATGTCATCAGCCTTTTGCTTCTTGGGCAAAATTTGTTGCCTTAGCATGTCATAATATATAATACATATTCCAAAGTATTTGTCCTAGATCGGAGCTCTGCGGAACACCTGTTTTTTATTACTCCTTGCTTCTTTTTTCGGTTTTGTACTCGAGTGTCCTTTGCTCAAAGTAGCTCTCAATCTTTTTTTTAAGATAACCCGGAACTTCAAGTTTTTTTCGAGTGGAGTAGATCGGAGCCCTGCGGAACACCTGCTGTTTTTTATTACTCCTTGCTTCTGTTTTGGGTTTTGTACTCGAGTGTCCTTTGCTCAAAGTAGCTCTCAATCTTTTTTTTAAGATAACCCAGAACTTTAAGTTTTTTTCGAGTGCATTTAAGATATGGCTCCAGTTAGCGGTATTAGTGATACAACTAGGCAGTACTGTTTTGAAACTACTTTCCATTTTTTCCCTTGTTTGGCTTGATTGACTAAGGACAAAATTTTATTAATGACATTAATCGATGACCGTACCTTGCGAAACCCATATTGATACTCCGGCAAGCCGTAATAACTTTCCGTGAGCTCTAGCATTTTTTCCAATGGTGTCTAACAGGCATATTGGGCGGTATGATGATGGCTCATCTGGTAATTTGTCCGATTATGGCAAAACAACCAGTTTTTTCGAAACCATCTTCTAGGGAAAACTCCTTCTTTCAAGCAAGACTTCAAACTAAGATTAGGACTATGCATGCGACGAGGTAGTTGCAATTTTGCACGGTCAAATGGTTGAAACTGAAAACTGCTGTACAATTAGCGAGTGTAACGATTTGTAGACTGTAGAGTAGAATGTATCGATTTGTATTGGAAAAATTTGACCCCTAATTCTGTCACCAAAATTAAATAGGTCGTGAAAAATACTAGGTTATACCTATCTTTAGGTTGGTACCAATTTTGACGCCTCCCGAATTCCATGTTTATTCATTTTTTATCAATTTTTGTATTAGAGACCCACTAATGGTAGATTTAAAAAGAAAATCAAGCTCATGAATCAATTTCTTTGATATAAAAACATAGATCTGCAAATGATCATACCAGTTGACAAATACTCTGAGAAGATTAAACAGTTTTCTATGTGAATTGTTAATCTACTTGCTATTTAATTTTTCTGTATTAATACACAACATTTTTTTGTTATTAATGTACTCTAATGTACTGCCGTGTATTGTGTAGAACGAAGTTAAAATGACCGAATTAAACATGCATTTTGATATTATTCTTCTTTTTAATATTCTTTTTCGAAAAAAGTAATTCATCTTTTAATTCCTTGTCTCTATTTTAAAGCATTCCTTGCTATCTCCGGAAATCATAGCTTGAATAAGCTTGAAGCTCGGAACCAGCCTGTACTTAATACTTTGAACTTTTGTTTTATGATTAACAGCCTTATTCTGATTATGGACAATTGTTAATTTATTGAAAGGGTAATACTTAAATATAACTACCCTTTAATTTAAATATAAAGCCATTAATATGTTGTGGAGTTATTTTCTGATGTTGATCAAATAATGAGCTTTCAATTTCTTTTCAGAATCAAACTTTTTTAGTTTGTCAATAAATTTACAATTGTCAATCACCAGAATAAGCCCCTAATTATAAACTAAACATATACATAGATTTAAGGTATTCACTAAATATGCTTATTTTATGTTTGGAGAATATTAATATGAAATATAACTCGTTAAAATGTCCTCCACAGCTTGTCCTCCCCAGCTTGATGACACGTATGCGTGAGGACCAAATTTCGATAGATTTGTCGCATAAAGCTGTCTGAATTTGATGAATGACGTTGGTTATGTTTACTTTGAGGGAAACCATTGAATGCGATTTATTCGCTTAGAACTAAGAATGCCACCAAAGAAAGAAGTAAGTGCAAAGGCGTTCAATCGCATGATCTCGATGGCCAGTACATGTTGTCGCCGTGCGAGAAATCATGTGCTTAAATCGCTCGTGCAGAATGTCCACTGTGTTTTGCACAGTGTGGCACGTAGCGCCATCTTATTGAAATCACATGTCATCGTTATTCATATTCTCCAGTTCAAACCACAAGAAACTCCCTACCATCGATATAAAGCTCCCGACGTTGATTGGTAATGGCAGTACCTACCGGTTAAGTTTTGACAGAAGTACGCCTGGATCACCAGGAGTGAGTCGCTTTTTAACTATTCAGAGTATATTTATCAAAAAAACTTTTTAACAAAAAAAAACCTACTTCAAAATCACTACAAAGTAAAAAATAATTTTAAATTACTCTTCCTATTAATCGTGGTAAAGTCTGATAATTTATTTATATACACTATTACATTAAAAATCTTATTATTTTAACTTTTCTTAATTTGTTTTATTTTTATCATAAATATATTATTTTTTTTATGATAATAAAAGCTTTGTAGCAGGCGCTAATCTTTGTCATTAAATCAGGATATTTTTACCATCCCTGCTCTAGTTTTCACTTTTTTAAAAATAATATATTTATGATGTAAATAAAACAAATATGGAAAAGTTAAAATAATAAGATTTCCAATAAAATAATGTTTATAAATAAATTATCAGATTCTACTACGATTAATAGGAAAAGTAATTTAAAATTATTTTTTGCTTTAAAGTGATTTTGAAGTAGGTTTTTGTTTTTGTTAAAAAGTTTTTGTTCTTCCTTTTTAGAGAATATGATTAATTTTAGGAAAAGTTTGTGAACACAATTATTTAAGCACTCATAATTTTAAAAAATATGTTTTCTGTCGTTTCTTATTCTTTACTCTTTTGAATTTTTCAAATACATATGCAAGAATTATTAAGGAAATTTTCATATATTTCACTATTCCATGCTTTGTTGTTTATTTTCAATTTCTAACTCTTTACAATTTTTATTAAAGTATCATGCCCTATTTTGAATCCCGCCTAAGTACTCTTTTGATCATGTTTTATAATAATTCAACCTTGCCCATCGAATAACGCCCACTTCTTTGGTATTAATTTGTAATAATTGTGCCTACTTCTGTACTAAATATCAGTATTTTAGTGTCAATATTATTCGAGATACAGTGTGTTTCAAATATTGCCACACCTCTTTATCAAACAACGCCAACTTTATTCAAATTGATTTTTCATAATCGTGCCTACCTCTGTAGTAAACTTTAGGACTCTAGTGTCATTATTATTCGAGATACAGAGTTTTCCTAACATTGCCACACCTCTTTGTCGAATAACGCCCACTTAATTGACCGTAATTTTTTATTATTGCATTTTGCTGTAAATGTCAGTACGCCAGTGTCAACATTTACTGAGATACAGTGTTTTTCTTATAGTGACACGCCCCTTTATCGAATACCGCCCACATTATTGGCAGTAATTTGTTATACTTGTGCCTACCTCTGTACAAAATTTTAGTAGCCTAGTGCCAATAGTATTCGAGACACAGTTTTTTAAATATTGTCACACCCCTTATCGAATAACGCCCATTTTTTTTTACAAAAATTTGTAGTAATTGTGCCTACCGCTGTAATAAATTTCTTTACCCTTCTTTCAATATTATTCGATATACAGTAATTGTCTTATATTGCCACACCCCTTTGTCGAATAACGCCCACTTTCTTTATAGTAATTTTCAATAATTGTGCCTATCTCTGTACTAAATTTCAGTGCTCTAGTGTCAATTTTATTCGAGAAACACAGATTTTCCAATACTGCCACACCCTTTTTTAGAACAACCCCCACTGAAGTGGTTGTAGTTTTTAATATTTCTGCTTTCGCTTGTAATTTTACAGTGAATTTTATTTATCTCGTGGCAATATAAACTGAGATACAGTGTTTTTTTATAGCAACACGCCCCTTCGTCGAATACCGCCCACTTTTATAGACGGGCACCTCCGCGTTGATGGTCTCTATATGTTCATACATTTAAAACATACATTTAAATAAAAAAGAGACAACAAACAAATTGAGAACATCCTCCTTCTTGAAGTTGGTTAAAAATAGATACGTAGATAGAATCGTGTTGACAGAGTTATCTCTTAAACGTTTGAAAGGCTTAATAATCTTGTTTCTCAAGTTCGACAATATTCTCTCAAACCATGGCGGGGGAGGGGTTTCCATTACTACGAGATTATTAAATGGAATAAAATAGTGATTGGAGTCCAAAATATTCTCAATACATAGTTTGTACATCGACAACAGATATCCATATCCTTTAATAATGAGTCCGAAGAGACTGAGGGAGTTATTAATGCAAGGCATTAAAATTGACATGATTATAATTATAATACGTCGTGAAATCACAAGCTTACAATCTAGTTTTTGAAAATAATAAAAAGAAAGGTCGATTTTCAGGGGTAGATAATGCTGAGTTTCATTGTAGATTCAAGAGGGTGGTAAGTTCAGGTGGAACTGAAGATGCTAATCGATTTTAACCAAATCGACAATACGACTGAGGTCATTTGGTGGGTTATTAATTTCAACTTAATCATACTGACCAAAGAAATCGCTCAAATTGGCTTCGGCCTAGTTTTACTTAAAGCGTTTTTCAGCTGCGGTTGCCCGCTTCAGTTTCAGCTTCAGCATCAGCTTCAGCAAGCACTATAAATGCTTGTCTTAGGTCGCGTGCTTAGTAAACGCCGGTTCAGACAGGCAGGCTGACATGCAGGCTAAAATCTATGCGAACAAACGAGGTACACATAGCTGTCAATCTCGCTTGTTCACACACTCTAACTGCCTGCCTGTCTGAATCGGCGTTTACTATGCATGCGGCCTTAGAGTTTCCAAGGGTTTTTGAAGTGAAACTTCTTTAGCCGCGTATACAACATACGGCGAAGGAAACGGGTAGTAAAACCGATGAAACGAATGAAACGGCGGCGAATTAAGGTGAATTTAGGTGAATTTAATTGAAATTAAGAGTTCGGAACACCCTATAAAGTCGAAGGAAAAAAATTATCAAACAATGGTTTGAGTTCGAACTAACAGACGAATTAATCAACAAAGTTTTAGACCGTACTTTTTGAAAGTGGAATTTTCAACTAGATGCGTTATGCTTTAATTTCCAACCGTGAGACGTTACGCTGGAATTTTCAGCCTGTATGATTCGATGGCCAATCGGATACAATAAGATTATCTGGTAATGTCATGGATTCCATGAATTATTTGGCCAAAAATGAATGAATCTATGGCCAATCGTATGCAATGGGATTATTAGAGGTCCCAGGTGGGTCATTGGCGATTTCATGGATTCCATGGATCATTTGGACAAAAATGTATGATTCTATGGCCAATCAGATGCAGTGGGATTACCAGAGGTCACAGGTGTGTCATTGGCACTTTTAAGGATTCCATCAATAGTTTGGACCAAAATGGATGATTCTATGGCCAATCGGATGCAATGGGATTGTCAGAAGTCACAGACGGTCACAGACTTCGTCATTCGCAAGTGGTCATTGAAACTTTAATGGATTCCATTTTTAAGTACATTTTTTTACAATACGAACTCAATTTATATTGATGATGATGATGATGAGAAATGGGTTATCGAACCTTAAGCGCTAAAAACCATACGGTCTGGGCCGCCCGGCCATACGAAAAAATCGATGTCAAAGCCAATTCAAAGTGACAAGGTCCTTCTCTGTGTTTGGTCTCTGTATTTGGTGGGGCCTTGGTGTACTTTAGGCTGCTACAACAAGGTGAAACTACCACAGGGCAACTCTACCGAACTCAATTGATGCGTTTGAACCCAGCATAGAAGCAAAAACATCCAGAGTGCGATCAAAGGCACAACAAGGAAATTTTGCAAACATGACCACGCTCGGCCACATGTTACGCAGTCGGTCCAAACATACCTTGAAACGCTGAAATGGGAAGTCTTACCCCAACTATTTGCTTTCTTTGATGTTGCATGAAATTGAGGATCAGCACTTTCGCTCTTTTAAAATAAACATTATCTTCTAAACATTATCTGCTTTTGGCTTAAAGTTTCACTTGTACTGTGCGTGGCGGCTACACATATATTTTTATACCCTAAACCTGAAAGGTCAGGGTATATTAACTTTGTGCAAACGTTTGTAACGCATAGAATGAAGCGAGTCCGGTATAGAAAAATATATATATTTTTGATCAGCGTCACCACGTGAGTCGAGCTATCCATGTCCGTCTGTCTGTCCGTCCGTCCGTCCGTCCGTCCGTCCGTCTGTCCGTCTGTGTGTTGTTCGTATACACAGGATAAGAAGAAGGAGTTGAGATAATTGGATGAAACTTGGTACACATAGTCACATGGACCCAAGGATCTGCACTATTGAATATTTTTGGAATCCGCCCACGGACACGCCTACCTCCCATACAACGCAAAAATTGAAAACTGCATAACTCAGCTCATAATTAACCTACAACAATAAAATTTGGTATGTATGTGTTTTGTATCAACACAAAGATGTTTTTGAAAAATGGGTGTCATCCACTCACGGACACGCCCACCTCCCATACAACCCAAAAATTGAAAACGCAATAAATAAGCCTTTGTTTAACGTACAGAGCTAAAATTTGACACATATATTTTTTATAACAAAAGAAAGATGCTTTTGAAAAATGGACATCATCCGCCCACGGACACGCCTACCTCCCATACAAAGCGAAAATTTAAAACTGCATAACTCAGCTCATATTTAGTCTACAACAATAAAATTTGATATGTATGTGTTTTATACAAACACAAAGATGTCTTCGAAAAATGGACAGCATCCGTTCACGGACACGCCCACCTCCCATGCAACCCAAAAATTGAAAACGCAATAAATAAGCCTCTGTTTAACCTACAGAGCTAAAATTTGGCATATATGTTTTTTATGACAAGACAAAGATATTTTTGAAAAATGGACGTCATCCGCATACGGACACGCCTACCTCCCATACAACCCAAAAAGTTTAAAACTCAATAAATAAGGTTATGTTTGTCATAGAGAAATTAAATTTGGTATGTATGTATTTTATACCAAAACTAATGTGTGTTCAAAAATTGGGAGTAATCCGTCCATGAACACGCCCACCTCCCATAGCGAAAGCAAAATAAAGGCATTAACTGTGAGCTACAGGAATAAAACTTGGTATGTGTAAATTTTTCATCACCATTTAAATGCAATTAAAATATAGGCTTCATCCGCCCACGGAGACGCCCATTTACAATAAAAATTTTTTTATTTTTGAAAACTGGGTTTAGGGTATTTCATAGTCGGCCTAGACCGACTTTAGACTTTCTTTACTTGTTTTTACTTAAAATTGTTGTTGTAGTCTGTAGGTCTTTAGGTTGTTTTTTGCCCCCATCTTGCTGAAGGCTTACGAACAGCTATAATCATAATAATTTCCATTCGAATTGAGATACTCAAGGCTTTTGTGTAAAGATTTTGTGCTTTTTGAAAAACTTTAAAATATGTCGCTCAGATAAATCTCTTTTAGTACGGGCTTTTCTTATACCAAAATACGGTTCAGGCAAAAATTTTGTACCCCCCCTCCCTTATATCAAAACCGTCTTTGCGTATGTTTAAGGTATGCTTATGCACTTGCTATGGTTCCAATCAGGTTATTTTTTTTTTGTTTTTGTTTTTAAGGTCTTACGTTAAGTCTGGGCGGGACCAGCAAGGATTTCCATCTGGAATTCAATCGAAGTAATGAAATTGTTTCTTCTCTGCTACGCTAGCTACAGCTCAAGTGTAGCTGAGTCTTAGTATACCATGCATCCGCCCCCCAGTGTTTTGGTATTTTGTTTTTGCCCACTTTTTTCTAAGCAGCCAGATATTTTAGGATCTTATCTTAAGCTTAAAGTCTTCTTAGGAACTGCTTAAGACACCGCTAATACGTTAGATGGCAGAGTTGTGCCGGATTTTCGAACTTGCCATAACAATAAATTTAAATAAAAACATTGCGTGGATTGTTTTTTTTTTTTTTGCTTTCGGAACTACATGCTGTATATTGCTCCATGGAGACTGACTAGGTGTGCGTACGTAAAACAAGGTGGTTTTATATGGTTTTTTGTTTTTTTTTGTTAAGGTTGTAAGCTTATTTGTTGCTGTTGTCTTTTTTGTGTGTGCGTATGTGTTTGGATGTTTGGCGCTTCATTGGTAGGGAGTTTGTTTTGAATTGCTTGGCTGACTCCCTGAGCTCCAAATTTATCTGCTGTATCGACTAGTTGGTAATCTGCTGCTGCTTCACAAAACAATTCATCTTAATTCATTGGAGCCGCTGTCACTGTTGCTGTCGCTGCTGCTAGTGCTGTTGCTGCTCTTGTTGTTGTCACTGTCAACGCAGTGCGTCTGTCCGTCCATTCGTCCGTCCATCCACTATGCGTCTGTTGGCGTAGGCGTCGGCGAGGAAGCAGACAACGTTGCGTTATATTAACACATGTCATGGTTGTCCTGAGGCTGTGTTGAACGCATGTTATTCCTTCAGGCTTATTCTAAATTCTGTGTCAAAAAAGTTCATTTCTTTATTTGTTTGTTTGTTTGTTTCTTGTTTGTTGTTGTTACTTGTTTTTGGTTCGTCTTTTTTTTTTGTGTTTTTCAGGCTCAGCATGAGCTTTACATGAGCGGAAAAACGTCGCCATGTAGTTTGGTCCCAAAAGTTCAATCGATCTAAATTAAATCAGCTTCACGCCTTCCCTTCTGGCATGCGGCGCAGGAAGTTGCTTTGGCAAAGTGGACACAAGTTCGTTTTTTCATCTTAATTTTTTTGTTTTGCTTTTTCTTACTTATTTTTATTTTTATTTTTGTTTTCTGCAAATTATTGACACACAGTGTTTTTCATCTGCTTTTGGTTTTATAGGCTGTGTGAACTTATTTTCGGCTTGAAATCTTTTTTCACTGGGGGTTGGGGCTGGTTCTGAAGTTTTTCAAGGGTGTGTTCGTATATTTTCTTTCTGTTTCTGGTTATGCTTTTTCAATTTTTGAGGCAAAAAATACTTTCCTGCATTTTTGCAGAAAAACACATCTTAAGTGATTAAATTATAGTTTACTTCGCCATAACATAGGAACGTACTTAACCAAATTGGACACACCATCTAACGGAATTGAAGCCACAGCAAAAGGCAGGCAGTAAGGAAGGAAGTAAGGAAGTAAGGAAGTAGGGATGTAAGGAAGATGCTATTTTTAAATTACTTGAAGTCTGGCAACACGCTGTCACAAGATAAGTAATTGTTTTGACCAACGAAGTGTTGACAACACTTTTTTTTTTGGCAAGAAGGAAAAAAATAATATCGAGAGAAAAATTAAAAGTGGTTATAATGGAAGTTTTCAGATTAAATTTAAAAAATAATAAATAAAAAAAATTAAATTTAAATGGTAGTGTTCAAAAAATGATGTCTAAGAAAAACTACTTTTAGGTTTTTGCACCCAATTTTGACATGCCTTTGGCACGGTTATTTTTCACTACTTTTTTTTGCTCGTTGCGAGAATCATGTCTATATCAGTCTGTCAAAATGACTTTAAGTAACAGCGAAGAGTAAAAAAAAAGATCAGATGACCAAAAAATGTTTAAAGGATTTTTTGAGATGGCAACACTAGCATTAAATCGAATGAAACAATGTTGCAAGGTTGAGAATCAGCACTTTTGCTCTTTTGAAGAACTTAAAAATTTGAAGGATTCGTGAATCACATAAAAAGACGCAGGGTTTTTTTGAAATGGTTTCTTAAAATTACCAGCAAGATGGGAAAAAAATGAATGACTAGCCATGACCAATACTTTGAAAAATGAATTTATAAAAAAATAAATTCCTCAACAAAGCGTCAGACTTTAAAAAAAACCTTTAAAACTTTTTGTACAACAAATATTTTATTGAGTTCTTTAAAATCTAATTTTTTTCAATCTTACTCAATATATCTTAATAGATATAAATTTATGAAAAGTTTTTTATAAAACATGTATTAACATTTTTTCACTAAATTTGAAACATTAAAATATCAGCTGGTGTTATTTGTCAGTTCTAACAGCTGGTGGTGTCCTTGTCTAAGCAGTTCCTGCAAAATGGCCATTAAAATTTTCTGCCTTGAACTGCCAACAAGATTTTTATTTATAATTCATGACCTTGTTTTGAACATGTCGGCTGAAATGTCCACCTTGGCTCCAGTATATCTTACCAAACTTTTTATTTTTGTTTTTGTTTTTTTTTGCGTATTTATGGCATTATGGCAACATAGAGTGCCATTAAGATATAAAATCCTCTTGTGTCACAAGCGCCACATACCCCACCCACCACCGCCTGTTAAACAGTCAAGCCACTCCGATGATTGAGTGCTGCCCTCACATAAAATCCAACGTTTCGAGTTCAATTATATAAATAATCTTGAACTAATTTGCATTTTATAGCTGTCGACAATATGATAAAAAATACAAAAAAAAAAAAAAAAAAAAATAAAAAAAAAATATATAAAAAAGAAAGCAAAAAATAAAATATATGTATAAAAAAAAAATAGAAATTTGATTGAACGCAATGTTAATGAAGTGTTTGATTGGCTGGCAGTCGCTGAATTGGTTGGGTTTTATAAAAGGCAACCGTTATTTCTAGTACAACAACAACAACCACAGCTACTAGACAAGCACCGCATCGGATGCCGTATCATCAGTGGTTGGAGCTGCGAGCGTGCCAGCGAAGACTGGACAACAACGGGGACAAATTTTTACAAATTGCACCAACAACAACAACAACAATCGAGCAATTGCAGCACGCTTTCAACCGCTGCCAATCAATCATTCTGCAGATTAATAACTTAATTACGAGGCTATACAACAAAAACAACAACAACAATAACAACAATAACTGACAGACAGACCGCGTACCGCTCAATCAGAACCTTCTGCATGGCTTCATTTGAATAATAAAACAATCGCTGGCTAACAATCGGGTCGTCTAAGCACAAAAACACAAAAATAGACGAACTCGAAAAACAACAAAAAAAAAAAAATAAGAAACAAAAAAAAAGTTATTAAGTGAAACTGTCATAAATTAAAACATCGGCAGATCCATAATGAAATAAAAATAAAGTTGATTTGGAAACATGGCAAGCGGGTCAGAAATACACTCACAGAAAAAACTGCGAGGAATTATTAAAAAAAAATAAGCCATCCAGAAAAACTTCGAATTTTTCGAAGATCAAAATAAGCTGTTAAAAATGTTGCATAACTAAATTTAAAAGTTTTCACTTAAAATCATAACTTTTTTGAGATCAAAACATTTTCGAAAAAACTTCGAATTTTTCGAAGATCAAAATATGCTGTTAAAAATATTGCAAAAGTCGATGGAAGCAAATAAATCGGAGAAGTAAAAATGTTCTACTGAAAATCGTCATATTTTTCGAGATTTTCGATATACATATCTTTAAATTTATTTAACAAAAATTGTAAATTTGATTATAATGTGCCTAAAAAAGGTTATAATCGCCTTCAAATACAGCTTCGAAAAAACTTCGAATTTTTCGAAGATCAAACTAAGCTTTTAAAAGTATTGCAAAATCTGAAAATTTAAGATTTTAACTTAAAATCATTGGTTTTATTGAAAATTTTCGAAATATCATTGAATTTCTTATCAAAAATTGTAAATTGGATTATAATGTGCCTAAAAAAGGTTGAAGTCGTCTTCAAATATATATTCGAAAAACTTCGAAATTTTTCAAAGATCGAAATATGCTGTTAAAAATATTGAAAAAGTCAGTGGAAAGCAAATATATTCAAAGTTTAAGTTTTTTAAAATCATGACTTTTTTTTGGAAAATTTCGAAATATCTTAAACTTTCTCAACAAAAATTGTAAATTTGATTAGAAGGTGCCTTACAAAGATTGCAGTAGTCTTCAAATACATCTTCGAAAAAACTTAGAATTTTTCGAAGATCGAAATATGCTCCTAAAAATACAGCAGAAGTCGATGGAAGCACATATCACCGAGAATTTAAGAATTTTCTACATAAAATCATCATCTCTATTTGAGATTTTCGAAATATATTAATTTTTTTTAGCATAAATTGCACATTTTATCTAAGTATGCCTATCAAAGGTTGTAGCCTTCTTTCTACACATCTTCGAAAAAACTTCGAATTTTTCAAAGATCAAAATATGCTACTAAAAATATTGAAAAAGTCGATAGAAGCAAATAAATCCGATAAGTTTAAAGTTTTCCACTTAAAATCGTCGTATTTTATGAAGATTTTCGAAATATCTTTGAATTTATTCAGCAGAAATTATAAATTTTATTATAGTGTGCTTACCAAAGGTATTATTCTTACACATCTTCGAAAAAACTTCGAATTTTTCGAAGATCAAAACATAAAATATTAAAAAATGTTTTAAAATTCGTTAAAAATATTGAAAAGATGGAAAGCAAAAATATTCGAAGTTAAGTTTTCTACTTAAAACTATTAGTTTGTTTTTATATTTTCGAAATATCTTTAATTGTTTCAGCAAAAATTGTAAATTTGATTATAATGTGCCTTACAAAGGTTGTAGCAGTCTTCAAATACATCTTCGAAAAAATTTCGAATTTTTCGAAGTTCAAAATATATTACTAAAAATATTGCAAAAGTCAATGGCAGCAAATAAATCCGAGAAGTTAAAAGTTTTATATTTAAAATCATAACATGTTTTCGAAATTTTCGAAGTATCTTAAAAAAATTTGTTCAGCAAAAATTGTAAATTTAATTAAAGTGTGTCTACCATATATTGTAGCCTTCTTCTTACACGTATTGGAAAAGTTTTGAATTTTTCGAAGATCAAAATATGCTGTTAAAAATTTTGCAAAAGTCGATGGCAGCAAATTTATCCAAGAATTTGGAAGTTTTCTACTTAAAATCATTAGTTTGTTTATTAAATTTTCGAAATATCTATAACTTGCTGAGGAAAAAATTTAAATTTGATTATAATGTGCCTAAAAAAGGTAGAAGTCATCTTCTTACACTTCTCGATAAAACTTCGAATTTTTCGAAAATCAAAATATGCTTTTAAAAATATTGCAAAAGTCGACGAACGCAAATATATCCGAGAATTTGGAAGTTTTCTACTTGAAATCATTAGTTTTATTGGAAATTTTACGAAATATCTTTAACTTTCTCACCAAAAATTGTAAATTTCATTATAATGTGCCTAGCAAAGGTTGTAGTCATCTTCAAATACATCTTCGAAAAAACTTCGAATTTTTCGAGGGTTAAAATGTGCTCTTAAAAATATTGCAAAAGTCAATGGAAGCAAATCAAACCAAAAAGTAAAAAGCTTTCTACTTAAAATCGTCATATTTTTTCGAGATTTCCGAAATAAATTTATATTTATTCAGTAAAATTGTACATTTTACTAAAGTGTGGCTATCCAAGGGTGCAGCTGTCTTCAAACATAACTTTGAAAAACTTTTCGAAGGTTTAAATAACGAAAGATTATTGCAGAAACTTAAAGACACAAAAAATCTCACAATCTAGGAAATTTTCTCATAAAATCATCATGTTGATAAAATTCATAAAATCTCTCAACAAAGAAGTTCATGTTTGAAATCATGATTAAATTTCTAAATTAATGATATATCTTTGAGTTTTGTGAAATAAAATTGTATATTTTTTGCTAGTGTGAAGAACAAATAAATAACTTCGCTATCTGCCAAGAGATTTTCGAAAAACTTTCGAACATTAAAATATGTTTGCAAAAATAATTCGGAAGCTTCTGCAATCTCAAATTTTATAAGATTAAACTTGATGATAACGATTTAGATCTGAAATTTTCGAAATATTATAAAGTTTGTCCATCAAAATGTATTTATTTTTCACTAATAAACCAACCTAGTATTGTAGTTTTCTTTTTATACATCTTCGAAAAAGCTTCGAATTTTTCGAAAATCTTCGAAAAAGCTTCGAATATTGTTGAAATTATTTTTATAACTTACAGGCACAAAAAAAAATTAGAAAATTTTCACATAGCATCGTGATTATATTAAGATATTTTCGAAATATTTTAAATTTGTTTATTAAAACTTTGATATTTTATTCCAGTATGTCCATCAAAACTTGTAGCCTTCCTCTAATAAATCTTCGAAAGAACTTCGAAATTTTCGAAGATTGAAATTTTTTATTTAAAATATTTAAAAAGCAAATAAAAACAAATAAACTTCAAAATCGAACAAATTATTAGTCAAAATCATAATTTTTTTAAATAACTTTGAATTTCAGCAACAAAAATTTTAAATTTAAGTTAGCAATCTATCAAAGGTATTAAAATTTTTTAAACATAATATGTTGCTTAAAATATTGCAGAAACCACTAATTCTGAAATTTATTCTGAACATTTTTAATTTACATATGATTATATTTCGAAATTTTTAAAAATATCTTGAAATTCTTCAGCAAAATTTTTGCTAACAAATGCCATAACTAGCTTTCAAGACATCTACGAAAAACTTCGAATTTAAATTTTTTACCAGAAATATATTACAGAAGTCAAAAGAAGCTGATAAATCTCAAAAAATATGAAGTTTTTACATGAAATCATGATTAAATTTAAAAATTAAATTTTAATTGCAAGTTTTTTTATAAAACAAGTATTTTTAACAACAAAATCTTAACTTCCTTTGTTAAAAAAACTGCATATTTGTCAAAGATTATAAATATTTTGCGGAATCTAATTCAGAACCTTATTGAGACAAACATATCAAAATGATTAAGATTTATTCTTGAAATCATTATTTAATGTCGAAATTTTCGAACTAGTTTAACTTTCTTCTTGACTTACTTTCTTAAATCTTCGCATAAACCTTTGCAAAAAAAAAATTCGAATTTGTCTAAGAAAATAAAAGAATTTACAAAATTTCTTTATTCTTTAGGAAAATATATGTTGCACAAAAATATCAAAATTATTGAGATTTATTCTTGAAATCGTTATTTAATGTCGAAATTTTCGAAATAATTTTGTCACTTTCTCGGCAAAACTTAAAAAAATGTATTTTCCACATGTTTTAACTTATTTCTAGACATCTTCGAAAAATTTCGAATTTTTCGAACATCGAAATATGTGACAAAAAACATTGCGGAAACTGATAGAAGCATATGTGCCTTCAAAATTAAGGAAAATCTTACTCAAAATCATGATTTTTTCGAAAGTCTCAAAAGGTTTTCTAGTTCTCTGATTAAAAATGTTATAAATGCTTATTTATACAAGTTTTTATATCAATTTTTTTTTTACAAGTGTATCAACCAAATGTCGCAGCCTTCTTCCTACACATCTATGGCCACTGAAGAGCGACATAATTGACGGTCGCTCGCTGGATGTATTGACAATTGGCCCATAAATACAACAACAACAACAACCACAGCCAAAAACAACACCAAAAAAATACGACATCAACGCAAAACGACGCGCGTATCGAAACGACTGCCAGTTATTTTTTATTACAATATCTATTTCAATATTTTATTCATGTGCGTGCTTAACAAAAATTACAAAAGTTAAACAATATATTTTCGACGTTTCGCCCACGCATGGGTTTATTTTTTCCTCAACACAAATGTAACAGAAGCGACAGAAGAAGAAATGTGTTTTTTTCCTAATTTTTTTTTTCTTTATGTTTTTCGTTACAAAATTATTTCAATTTAACTCAACACAATGAGATAAAATAAAAGAATAAAATGAAAAAAAAAAAAAATAATTCACGCTCAACTCTAGCTCAGGCTCAAAATCACTAAAGTTTTTGATGTTTTGCATCATAAATAATGCATTATCGACGAAGACGACGACTTGAGCGGGAAATGATGAAATCCAGCCAACAACGGAGGCAGAGGCTGGGGTAACATTGTAACAAATTAACTTTTGATAGATTTATACCAATTCTATGTTCATACACAGACACACAAGCACACACACATTTAGACAGCATCAATGATCAATGATATATCAATTTTATTGACTCCAAAGTTTTCTCACATTGCTAAACAAAACATGTTCTAGAATAAAATTAATCCTTGTTTGAATTGTTTGTATATCAATTTAATGGGTTGTGTGCGGGTTAGTAGAAACAAATAGTGGGGGAGATGGGGAGTAACAGGACAACTAAGCTCTATGCCAGTCACTTGTTTCCTTAGCAGTAATAAATATACGCATGTCACCGAAAGTTGAAAAACAGTAGAACGCATTTTTGCTGATGCTGAACTAATTCAATATAACAACTAGAGGTTTTATGAAAATGGAACATAGATAGTGCCGTTAGCCACCACATTCATGTGGCCTGAGTAAGTAGTGAGTGAGTGGGTCAGCGTTATCAGAAAGTAATGACCTGATTTTACGTACGCGCACTAAAGCATGCATACATATAAAAACGGATCCGTTTTAGATAAGCCACAAACGCAGCTTTCAAATTTTTTCACATGTGTATACTTTGAGTGCTTTTTTTATTTATTTTTTTTTATTTTATTTTTCTTTCTTATAAGGTTTCATTTATATGGCACTGTGTGCGTTTTTAGAGTTGATTGACTTGCTATGCTATTGACTGAGTGTTTATTTTGGCTTATTTTGGGCATTTTTTTGTATTAATTAATAATAAGTGACACATTTTTGGCAACCAGGCGGGTTGAACGAGCTAGTTTAATGAAACACATTTTGCCTAGACAAAGGCTAGAAAAGCTGCTGTTAATCTGGAAAATGTCAAATATTTTTCACTGACTTGTATAAATGACACAAATTTAATTAATAGCTACTAAGCTGTTGTACATTTTTCAAAAAACCTGTCATTTAATGGAATGTCCTTTCTTTCATATCAAACACATCTATGGCTGCTGAAATGTGTCATAGTGTACAGTTTTACAATTGGTTAAAAGACAGCTAAATTAATTTTGCTTTATATGTAAGCATAATTAAATCTTCAGTTTGGAAATATCTGTTAACCTATGAAAAAAATTTCGAAGTCTTATAATAAAAGAGATGTTCATGTGTCGATTCGATAAGAGCATGGCCTGAAAGCCAAATAAATTTGGAAAACAAATTATTTTGCGGATGAAAAAGATAAATATAGGCATTTCTATTGTAACGAGTGTGACAAATTTATAATTTTTAAAATAACTTACAAAAAAGGACTTGCCAATAATTCAATTAATTATTTAATAATTGTTTAAAAAAAAACAATGATTGTAAACTCGGCGTTCTTCAAAAACTCTTGCCATACCACTACAAGTCTTATCATACCAAACAACTTTATAGTACACATAGTAAACATTCAAAAATCAATAAAAAAGAAAAGGAAACTTCAAAACAAAAGCAAGATAATTGAATTTTGTAAATTTAGGAAAATTTCCCTTTTGAGAAATTTAAATTCGCTTGCCAAAAACTATTTTTTGAACATTTCCCCAACCACGCCATTCGAAAAAAATTTACTTTGACCAAAAAAAAAATTTCCCTCTTGGGAAATATTTTGGGAAATTTTTAAAATCTGATTTTTTTCTAAAGAATGTCTTTCCAAATTCAATATTTCTATGATGTTTATAGAAATTTGCAAGTAATTGTTCTTTTTTTCCAATACAAAAAAATTTCCTTGGACTCCTAATATAATTTTTTTCGTTTTATTACGTTAACATCGAATAAAGACAAGAAAATAGAGCAATTTTAAGCTCTTTCACAAATTTTCTTCAGAAAATTTCAATTTGATTATTTCTTTATAACAATTGTTTAACATTATAACCCACAAAGGTCGAATGGGTTTGAAATTCAATAAATTTAGACGTTCCTAAGTTCTAAAATACGCCAAATTTGATTTGGCTGCATTTTGTTTAGTAAAAAGTAAATTAAATTTAAAAAAACTATTGAATTTGAAGCTTTTATCAAAATTTCCCTTTTGGGAAATTTAATTTTGCTGACAAAAAACCAATTTTCGACCATTTTCCATAACTACTTTAACCAAAAACAATTAACTTTAATTAAAAAAAAATTTCCCTCGAGGGAAATATTTTGGGAAATTTTTAAAACCAAAATTAAACTAAGAAACCATTTGCCTTATTTAATATGTCAACGGTTGTTGAAGAAGTTTTTGTGTTTTTATCTTTTTTCTTCTGAGAAATAAAATGTCTTTGAACTCAAAATGAATTTTTTATTTTCGTTTGATGGTTTTTTTTATGTTTATGTTTTTTATGTTTCAAAAAAACATAAAATTTTTAACTTTTTCAAAAATGTTCTTCTGAAAATTTGAAATGTGAACACCAAAATACATAAAAATAAATTTTAAGTTCAATAAATTTTGACGTTTTTGAGTTCTTAAATTCATTAAGTTTGATCTTGCAGCATTTTGTTTTTGAAAATTAATAAAATTAAAGAAATACGATTGAATTTGAAGCTTTTATAAAAATTTCCTTTTTGGGAAATTTGGTTTTTTTGTGCAAAAAAACTTTATTTTGCGCATTCTTCACAACCACTTTGACCAAATACAATTAAATGTGATTAAAAAAATAATTTCCCTTAAGGGAAATATTTTGGGAAATTTCTAAAATCTCAACTAAATTAAAAAATGGCTTTCCAAATGATATATTTCAATGATAATCAAAGAAATTGGCATATTATTAATATTTTTCCTACACAATAAATTTCCCTTTGTTCAAAAATATTTATTTTTTTCGTTTTATGTTTAGTAAACAAAATACAAACATCAAATAAATACGAGAAAACAGCACAATTTTAAAATTTTGAAACAAAAAATTTTTAAAAATGGTCTTGTCCTGTAAAAATAAATTTCCTTGAAGCAAACAATTTTGAGAAATTTTACAAATAGAAGTAGTTTTAAATTGAAAAAAACTATACAACTTTGCTTACACGGACTTACACAGATTTTGTATGTCGCATTTGCGGATTATTATACTCTTCGGGTTGGCATCACTGTTCCTGACCACCTTCAGCGTATTTAGAATTTTTTTTATATTCTTAACCATCTATCTCTGTCCATGCATTGAACGAGCAACAAAAACGTATTAAATTACATTTTCTTGCTAAACTTTCTGAACGGAATAGTCGGATTAAGTTTCTGGATTTGATTAAATTATATTTTATTTTTGGAGGCTGCATAATAAGGAAGGAAGCATTACTTCTGACAATGCTGGACTGCGACACATTAACTTTCAATTACTTATACGTTGCAACCGGTTAACCACAGCTGTTAACCAACATCATACCATTCAATAACGCTCGAAGGTATGCAAAATAAATAAATTTAAATTTTATTAAAAATAACTCAAGTTTAACCGAATTGAAGTACTTGAACTAAATTAAGTACCCGATGATCAACTGAAATGAAATTCTTATAAATTCATTATGTAATCAAACACAAAAAACAACAACAACAATAACGAGTATTTCAAGCAGCCTGCGATGATTTATGGAACAAGGCACGGAAATGATCGCATGTTGAAGTGGTGCTAAAGTAAGCCGGCAATGTTGGTGATGGTGGTGTTTTTGTGGGGGTTGGTATGCCGAGTGCCCTTGAAAAACTTGCACACATACCACTCGAACAGCTGTTTTGCAAATGAACGATAAAGGACGTAAATAACCGTTACGAAGGAACGAAAGGACGGTAAGCAGCAACGTGCTCTGCTCTTTTTTGTGCTGTTCTGTTCTCGCAGTGCTCGAATTTCTCGACATCAGCTGAGGGTAGCCGAATTAATGCGCAGCACATGCCGCATAGCAACAAAATTTATATATTTTCATAAATTGACAGGATAAAAATAAAATGCATGTGGAACCCACACACTCACTCACACAAACACACGCTGAGGCAAACACACATGATTTAACAACGGAACAGGCAGTAAAAGATAATGAAACCCAACAAAAAAAAAAACAAAAAAAAGGGCGAACAAAAATAAAAAGGAATGCAGCCAGCTCGAGCAGCGCAGGGTCGGTGCGGCACGGCACTAGCTGACAGTTAGACCAAACCACCCCAGCGCAGTCAGTGTGCCAGGCATGGTTCTCTTATAAACATAGAAAAAAAAAATCAGGACATGCCTCAGATGGCCTGTCAAGGCAGCTATGCTAAAATTAGACCAAAGTCAGCGACGTCTGCGCATGCGCAACGTTTGAAATGATTTTATCATTTATATAATACTTCGATTTCTGAGCGCGTCCTGCAAAACAGCTGAATGGCATTGTTAGTAAATTATTAAGGATACGATAACATAAGCACACAGGCCGCGCTGCTGCCGCATTCCTGAAAAAATTCCCAAAAATTCACGAACTATCGAGAAAGGCAGCCGGATATCCTGACGAAACAGGACGAAAATACTTGATACATGCAGTGCAGGCACACGTACCGAGCGGCTGCGGCAGTGGCAGCGGCTAGCAACAGCAATTAATGCGTCTGTTTGTATGTCATAAATACTTCAAATAACCACTCACACTCACACTTACACACACATAGTACAGGCTGTGCCGGTTCCCATGGCGCACAACTGCTGATCCTTGCAATCCTTTCATACTTCATTCATATTTGCAAAAGCTGCTTCCTTCCTTCCTTCCTCGCTTACTTCCTAACCATTCATCAGGCCATTCATGCGCTCATTCATTCATACATTTTTGAAAGTCCTTTTATGCTATTCTCTTCTTTTTTCTACAATGTCCAACTCGATGTCTTCTTCAGCCGCTTGAGTGAGCAGCTTGTGCTGCATGCAAATATTATGCAGCAAGGACAAATGCTCATAAATTGAGTTGTTTTTGTTGCAATTTTACACATTTTTTTTTTGTTCGGTTTTGTGTTTAGTTTTTTTTTGCTTTGAATTATTTCCAGGAAGGACAAATGATCCTGCGCGCAAGTCAGCTGCTCGATGACTTTGAAACCAGCGCTCGCCGCAGCGGAATCACACAAACATTGCTTGCTACAAAAAACAGGCTGCAAAAGAGTTAGCAGGGTGCAGCTCTAATGACTTTGTTGGCATTGAGGCATTAAAAGGGGTACATTTTAGAGCCAAAAGAGGCAGGCAATAATATTTGGAATAAAAGATCAAAAAGTGATGTCATAAAGTAGAGCAGAAGGTCGTCGTAAGTATTCGAAATCAATAAATTATAATAATTATATGCTTTAAACATGCTGGAATTATAAGAGAGACATTCTTGGAGATCTTTGTGGATGAGCATTTTGTCAAAAGTAAACGATTTTTTGATGGGAAAAGGTGTTTTACGAATATTTCAAGCGTTTTAAACGTTGAATCTAGTTTAAAATATTAGTTGTTAGTTAAATTGACAATTTTAAAAATTTCCCAAAAAATTTCCCTTGAGGGAAATTTCATTTTTTTTTTAAAATAATTGTTTTTGAGCTAAGTGGCTATGAAAATATGCAAAAAAATTTAATCATCAAGGCAACAGGTATGACATTTTCGTGAGGAAAATTTTAAAAGCAGCTCAAAATAAAACCGCTTTGAATATTTTTACTTTAAATAATAATGCCAAAGTGAAAATATATAATAAAGTAAGGAAATAATTAAGAGTCAAATAAAGATAGAAAAATATAAATGTTTTCTCTGCAACTTATGCAATTTCCAAAAATTTCACAAATAATATCTCCTGGAATAGAAGTTATGTAACACGAAAAAAATATTACGTCGTACGACTATTCAGATTTGGAAATTCAATTGCTTTTATTTTTTTTTCAATGCTTAAAATGAAAACATTGCATTAAAGTGTACATCTAAAAAAAGGTTAAATCCATATGTTCCTGCGTTTCTAGCGATGAATCTTACTTTAAAACATTATTTTTGAATTGAAATAGCTATTTAAAAAAATTTCCCTCGAAGGAATTTTGAAATTTTTTGCAAATATTTGTTTTTGAGTTGAGTGGCTATGAAAATGTACACCAAATTAAATTATCAAGTGAACAGGTAAAAAATGTTCGTAAGGGAAATTTTAAAAAGAGCACGGAATAAGACCGTTTACAAAAATTTCCCTGCTGAGAAATTTTATTTTTAGTCAAACCCAATTGTGTTTGATTGCTGTTTGAAATTAATTAGAAATTAGTTTTTGTTTGATAACATCAAATTGCCCAAAAAGGAAATTTTTATAAGTGTCAAATCAATGTTCAAAAACCGCAAATTATTTAAATTATCATAGAAACATTAAATTTTACTAATTATTTTTAAATACATTCAATATTCGAAATTTCCCAAAATATTTCCCTTGCGGGAAATTTTATTTGTAGTCAAACCTAATTGTGTTTGATTGTTGTGGTGTAAAGTGAAACAGAAATTGTTAGAAATTAGTTTTCTTTTAAAATCATCAAATTTCCCAAAAGGTAAATTTTTATATGAGTCCTAAATACAATTTTTCTTGTATTTATTTTATTTGAAAAATAAACAAAAATTAATAAATTCGCTTTTTCAAAAGATTACTTTCCATATCTAAAATTTCTAAAAAAGATTTTGTTTCAAGGATATTTATTTTTGCTGGACAAGACAATTTTTAAAAATTTTTTGTTTAAAAAATTTAAAATTGTGCTGTTTTCTCGCTTTAGTTCATATTATTTTATTAACATAAAACGAAAGAACAAGTGTTTTTGAGCGAAGGGAAATTTTTTGCTTTGGAAATTTCTTTCATTATCACAGAAATACATCATTTTGAAAATAATTTTTTAATTTAACTGAGATTTTAGAAATTTCCCTAAAGGGAAATTATTTTGTAGTCAAATTTAATTGTGTTTGCTCGAAGTGGTTGTAAAAAATGAGTAAAATTAAATTTTTTCCTAAAAAAAAGAAAATTTCCCACAAGGGAAATTTTTATAAAAGCTTCACATTCATTCGTTTTTCTTTATTTTTATTGATTTTCAAAAACAAAATGCAGCAAAATCAAATTTGGTGAATTCAAGAACTTAGAAACGTCAAAACTTATTTAACTTAAAAGTTATTTCTAAGTATTTTGGTGCCCAGATATCAAATTTTCAGAAAAAATTTCGAAAAAATTTAAATATTGTGCTTTTTTCTAGCATTTATTTAATGTTTACGAGAAAACGTTTAAATAAAAGCAACATATTCTTAGAGTAATTTTGAGTTCCAGGAAATTGTATTGTAATGAAAAAAGATATAAATAACACTCAAATTTTTTTAACTACCGTCAACATATGAAATTTGGCAAATGTTTTTTTAGTGTAGTTTTGGTTTTTCAAAATTTCCCAAAATATTTCCCTCGAGGGAAATTTTTTTTAGTCAAAGTTTTGGTTAAAGTAGTTGTAAAAATTGGTCGAAAATAAGTTTTTGGGCATCAAAATTAAATTTCCCAAAAGTGCAATTTTGATAAAAGCTTCAAATTATATTGTTTTTCTTAAATTTCATTGATTTTCAAGAAACAAACCGCAGCCCAAACAATTTTGTCGAATTTTTGAACTTAGAAATGTCAAAATTTATTGAGCTTTAAACCCATTTATAAGCATTTCGACCTTTGTCCAGGTTATACTGTTATACAATTATTGTAAGAAAATAATGAATTTGAAATTTTCTGAAGAAAATTTTTGAAAGAGATTAAAATTGAGGTATTTTCTTGTATTTTTATATATATTTTGAGTTCAAGGAAATTTTTGCACTGAAAAAACAAGATAGATAACATCCAAATTTTTATAATTACCTCGAAATATTCAACTTTGAAAGTAATTTTTTAGTTAAGCTCAGATTTTCAAACTTTCCCAAAATATTTCCCTAGAGGGAAATTATTTTTTAGTCAAATTTAATTTTGTTTGTTAAAAGTAGCAACAGAAAATGTTCGAAAATTAGTTTTTGACAAGCAAGTTAAAATTTCCCAAAAGGGAAATTTTTAAAAAACTACTAAATTCAATTTTTTCTCTGATTTTATTGATTTTTAGAAACAAAATACAGAAAAGAAACTTTTGACAAACTTAAGAACTTAGAAAAGTAAAAAATTATTGAACTTAAAGATTATTTTTTTGCACTGAAAAAATAAGATACATCACATGTAAATTTCTATAATTATTCTCGAAATATTCAATTTTTAAAGTCATTCTTTAGTTAAGCTCAGATTTTTAAAATTTCCCAAAATATTTCCCTAGAAGGCTATTATTTTTTAGTTAAATTTAATTTTTTTTTGTTAAAAGTTGAAACAGAAAAATTTCGAAAATTAGTTTTTGACAAGCAAATTTAAATTTCCGAAAAGAGAAATTTTTAAAAAACTGCTTATTTTAATTGTTTTTCTCTGATTTTATTGATTTTTTGTAACAAAATATAGCAAAAATAACTTTTGACAAACTTAAGAACTTAGAAACGTGAAAATTTATTGAACTTAAAAATTATTTCTTGCACTGAAATATTTTGCACTGAATAAACAAGATCAACCACATGCAATTTTCCATAATTATCCTCGAAATATTAAATTTTTTAAGCCATTCTTTAGTTAAGCTCAGATTTTAAAAATTTCCCAAAATATTTCACTAGAGGGAAATTATTTTTTAGGCAACTTTAATTTTGTTTGTTAGAAGTTGTAACAGAAAATGTTCGAAAATTAGTTTTTGACAAGCAAATTTAAATTTCCCAAAAAGGAAATTTTTGCAAAACTACTAAATTCAATTGTTTTTATCTGACTTTATTGATTTTTAGAATTAAAATATAGCAAAAATAACTTTTGACAAAGTTAAGAACTTAGAGACGTCAAAACTTTTTGAACTTAAGACTTATTTCTAAGCATTTCACTGTTTATAATATTCATCGTTAAAAAAGTGATTTGTTTTTAAATTTTGTATTTATTTTTATTGAAAATTTGCAATTTAATGTTATTGACAGCACAGCTGTGAACCATGCTGCCCCCAACCCCCACCTCTCTCACACTCATACACCCAAACTACATCCGGTATTAAGTGCCGCCTTTGATGGTAACTTTTGCAGCTTTTTCTTATTATCTGCCAATACCTTGCGGCACCATCCGGTCAACGGCAGGTTCTTTTTCAAATGGCATGTCGAAGAAGAAGAAGAAGAAGTAGCAGAAAAAATTAAATACAGACAAACATCTATAGGGTACCCTGCTAGTATAAAAATACTTACCGCTACAAGTACTGCTAAACAAACAAACATTCGAAAGATTTTCTTTGATCTTTCGCCATGGCATAGTAGTGGACATGTTTGTACTGGTGAGTAGAGAGGGCTTTGTCGGGGGCTTCCAGTTGGGCGCACAATACACATCATACACATCGACCACGTTACCACTCAACAATGTACGATCTCAATGAATTGGCAGTCATTAAAAAAGATTGCGAAGCGCAGCGAGCGAAAAGCTGCTCAATGAAACAGAATTAAAAACAATTTCATGAACTCAAAAGAAATCAAAGTGAAATCATATCAACATTCATCGAATATCTAGTGGATAGCATAAAATGGTTCGAAGGTTGGCATGTGTCAGGAACAAGCATAGCGCGCAACAGTATTAGTAAGCAGCGACGCAGCAGGAAACAGGAGGAGCTGTATAAGGTTGGGGACGATTTTTTTGTGCTTATTTTTTCTTTTTGTAAATTTTGCAAATAACGCTTGAATGAAATTTTTATTTTTATTTCTCAAATATTTCTGTATTTCTGGCAGGAATCTCGAATTTTATTTCATTTATAAGGAATTTTGTTTCAAATTAGCAAAATGAAGCAGTGGGCGCGTTTCCTTGTAAGCCGGGAGCAATGAACTAACTGCTTATGCAAAAAAAAAAAAAAAAATAAAAAAAAAAAACTTGACTTAGTGGCGGCACGTTTTTTGCCAATTAAATAATTGCAAATAGTCAGTTACTTATATTACTTGTTCACTTTATTTTCATTATTTTTATTGTTATTTTATGTAGGTATCTGTTTCTGATGAAGTATATTTATTTATATGTATTTTAAGCAACATTTGTGGTTGACTAAGCATAACATTCAGGTTGAAATATATATGAATGTGCCTGGCTGGGCTGGTTGTTGTTTCTGCTAACAGCGGTCATGACAACTTTATTATTATTATTATGAAGAAAAACCGCATGTCCTGGCGGAACAAAAAATTTCCACTCTACCTGTAGTGTGCTTTGGCTCTGTATGCTTTGTCGGTTGCTATGCAGCAGCAGGTATTCATCCATCCATCCAGCCATCCATCCATACAGCCATCTATCTATATAACCTTCAAGGATATTTGATATTTGCTAGAGTTCGTTCACAAGATAAGCAAGAATTTTGTTCATTCCATTCTCTTCTTCATTCATTAATGTTTTCATTACATTTGTTATTATTTTTTGCTTGTGTGTGTGCGTGTGCGTTATATGTGATTTTACTTCCGTTGGCTAATGGCATGCTTGCTATTTCAGTTTCCGGTCATCAGCAAATTCTATTGAGTACCTTATTTTATAACGAAATTGAATATTGCAAAAATTTACTTGAATTCATTTCTCTACCCTCAACGTCACCCACCATTCTTTCCGTTATAGTGTCATCACGTCTGCTTCAACTGAATTTCAATCAGCAATCATTTCCGTTGATTTATTGAAATTGTTATATTTTGTTCTCGATTGTTTTTCATTAATTTTGCACTTCAAACGTATCAAAATTGATTCTAGGAAAAAAGCTTGACAAAACATATTTTTTAAAATTAATTCACGGAAAAATTGCAGAAATCACGTTTTATAAAAAGTTACACATATTATATAAGTTAATAAGATAACTAAGCTATCATTGTTACTATAGTTGCTTTAACAAAATTTTTAATAGCGAATTTTAAAATCATTCCTTTTTTGACTTTTTTGGAAAAATCTTTAAATTTGTTAAGCAGAAATTGTAAATTTCATTAAAGTGTGGCTTCCAAAGGTTGTAGCATTTTTCTTACACATCTTCGAAAATACTTCGAATTTTTCGAAAATCAAAATTAGCTGTTAAAATTATTGCAAAAGCCAACGGAAGCAAATTTATCCGAGAATTTAAATTTTTCTACTTAAAATCATTTTCTTTTCGAGATTTTTCGAAATTACTTTAAATTTGTCAATCTGAAATTATAAAATTCATTAAAGTGTGGCTTGCAGAGGTTGTAGCCTTCTTTTTACGCATCTTCGAAAATACTTCGAATTTTTCGAAGATCAAAATATGTTGTTAAAATTATTGAAAAAGTCAATGGAAGCAAATTTATATGAGAATTGAAATTTTTTTGCTTAAAATCATCTTTGTTTTGAGATTTTTTGAAATATCTTTCAATTTGTCAAGCTGAAATTGTAAATTTCATTTAAGTGTGGCTTCCAAATGTTGTACCCCTTAAATTTGTCAAGCAGAAGTTGTAAATTTCATTAAAGTGTGGCTTCCAAAGGTGGTAGCTCTTTTCTTAAACATCTTCGAAAATACTTCGAATTTTTCGAAGATCAAAATATGCTGTTAAAATTATTGCAAAAGTCAAGGGAAGCAAATTAAATTGAAAATTCAAATTTTTCTACTCAAAATCAGCTTCTTTTTGAGATTTTTTAAACGATATTTAAATTTGTCAAGCAAATATTATAAATTTTATAAAAGTGTGGCTTCCAAAGGTTGTAGCCTTCTTTTAACGCATCTTCGAAAATACTTCGAAATTTTCGAAGAACAAAATATGGTGTTAAAATCATTGCAAAAGTCAATGGAAGGAAATTTATATGAAAATTGAAATTTTTCTACTTTAAATCATTCTCTTTTTTGAGAATTTGCGAAATATCTTTAAATTTGTCAATCAGAAATTATAAATTTCATTAAAGTGTGGCTTCCAAAGGTTGTAGCTTTTTTCTTATACATCTTCGAAAATACTTCGAATTTTTCGAAGATCAAAATATGTTGTTAAAATTATTGAAAAAGTCAATGGAAGCAAATTTATATGAGAATTGAAATTTGTTTGCTTAAAATCATCTTTGTTTTGAGATTTTTTGAAATATCTTTCAATTTGTCAAGCTGAAATTGTAAATTTCATTAAAGTGTTCTTTCCAAAGATTGTAGCTTTTTCCAACGCATGTTCGAAAATACTTCGAATTTTTCGAAGATCAAAATATGCTGTTAAAGTTATTGCAAAAGTCAATGGAAGCAAATTTATATGAGAATTGAAATTTTTCTGCTTAAAATCATCTTTGTTTTGAGATTTTTTGAAATATCCTTCAATTTGTCAAGCTGAAATCATTAAAGTGTGCCTTCCAATGGTTGTAGCTTTTTTCCAACGCATTCTGAAGAAAAAATGTTATTGACAAAAAACTTGATTTTTTGGCCAAAAAAGGGTTTAGGAGAATCAAAACCTCCCCATGGATATTTCTCAGGTTCAAATAAAAAATAATGCAGGTATAGTTTTTTAAGAGTCCCTCTAACTTTTGAGTCGGTGTCCGGTGAAATCTATATTTCAATGAACTTATCGGCGCTTATCTCATAAACTGTTCTTGTTTTATCGTATTTTTACATGTATTTTATGAAATTTATTCACAAAAATTATGAATAATTCATGTACCCCTACTATTTTTTCATGGAGTTTACATAAAAAGGTCATACAAAGTTCGTTATCATCTCACGATAGCGAACAACATTCCCAGTAACTGCCTGACCGGCCTCATTTTGGAAAAAATACGGCCCGATGATGCCGCCAGCCCATAAACCGCACCAAACAGTCATTCTGTGGGTGCATTGGTTTTTCGACAATCACTTTTGGATTATTATTCACCCAAATGCGGCAATTCTGTTTATTGACGAATCCACTGAGTTGAAAATGTGCCTCATCACTGAAGACGATTTTCCTCGAAAATTGATTATCCATTTTCATAATAAGCCTGAATAACTTTAACGCGTTGCTCGATTGTGTATCTTTCAAATTTCATGGTTCAAATTGAACTAGTCTGAAATTGAGAAATGTCAAATGAAATGCAGAAAAAACTTTACGTTTAAGTGTGTTTCACATTCAACATAAGCCCTTAAAATTTAACCACACTTTACATAAGTTTTATGCATTTTTGTTACTTCTCTCATGCACTGTTCTTGTTCTCCTCGTATTCATAAACTTTATGAATTTTATTCACAAAATGATTCATGTTCCCCTACTATTTTTTCATGGCTTTTATGAAATTTTGTATCTTGTACAAAGACTTTATGTACTTTACATTCATAATTTATATCCATGCAAAAATTCATTATTATTGTGTAGTTTTGTGGTTTTGTGAAAAGATCTCCAGACCTTATGAAAACTTGGTTCCTTGATAAATATTTTTTTTTGTGAATTCCTAAATAACATACAACCCGTATAACATTCCGCCCACTTTCTTAATGGTTTCTCGTATTCTGGAACAGGTAGATCACAAATATACTTTTTTGTTTTTTTTTTTTTTGGGACATCTCTGGTTTGGTCACCACAGGACTTTAATAAAGTTCTAAGGAGTATCTGCCTTTGAAAAATTGTTTAATATAGCAAACTATGTGTCAAATCAAAGAGAAAAAAAGTAAAAAACTGAAAAAAAATATAAAATTGTATGTCTTATGCAAAAAAATATGAAAAAAAGTTGTGGAAAAATGTGAAAAAATCTTATATCCTTGAAGTTTTTATTTCAATTTAAGACAATAAATGTTTGGGGAAGACGTACCTTTTTAAGTGTGGTTTTGATATATTTTTATATGATTTTATATATTTTTGAGTTTAATATTATCTTCAAACTAAAACTTAACACCATTTTCGGGAAAAAAGAAATTCCCCTTAATATATGAAACAATTTTTCAAAGGCACCCAGCAAAAAAAGTGCTTCGAAAAGAAGGTAAAGTGGAAGGCAAAGTCGTGGGTTCCATCTCTTCTTAGTTCCATCCCTCTGCTTAGGCTTATCTAGAATTGCTTCTAGAATTTTTCAATGGTAGCTTTCTTTGGGGCCTTCAATGTAAGTATTCTAGTAGATATTTTCTAGGAAAACTTTAAGAAGACATTCGATTATTCAGAAGACAAAATGCTGCTAAGAAAATATGTAACCATTGCCTTGCACAAGCCATGCCATGAAAGCATTATTGGGACCTATTCAAATAGCCTTTTAGAAGTTTATGAGAATGCATCTTGAAAGCATTTTTCGATAAGGCTGAGGAAAAGCTCAATTGTACTTTTAGAATGTCTACTGGACGCAGTATATCTAAGAATGCATGTCAAGTTTGTATCAAAAATTTTGCTGGGCAGGTTGCGCTTGAAATTTCAAAGTCATGTAGAGACCAAGCTAGAGGTGTCCCGAAAAAATAATTCTATATTTGTGATTTGCGTTCGCAAAGATATGATAAACTACTGTATCAACAGTAACACTTTGCAAAATCCCGTCTTTGCTGTGCATATTCCGCATTCCGGGATATTGCATATTCCGTTCATGTCCCGGATATGGGACTTTATGGCTGGAGAAAGAAAATCTGGCATCTCAAGGCTATGGCGTAAATTTTGGGTACAAAAGTGTATTTAAATATGCGTTATAGTGGAAGCACTTTGAAGTAAATGGTAGAGGCATTGATATAATAGGCATGATTAGAAAAGTACAATTTTTTGTCTGGCAGATATTTTTTCCTTAACACGTTGACTGCCGAAATTTTCAGAAAACTAGGAAAAATAACAATTTGATTTTAACACATTGTATTACTAAAAACTCTTTCTAGATCACAGGTATCATCAAAAAACAAAAATTATATATTTTTTTTTTTTTTTGGGCACCCTAAAAGGGAACGCAATCTACGAGTTATCTCGTAGTCGGCAGTCAACGTGTTAATAGCTCATTTTTAATTTGTGAAAACAGTTAATAATTTAGATCTTAGCTTAATTTATTTTGAAACCATAACTTTTTCTGCATATATTTGTTATTGATATATTGTTATTGAATTTTTATATGAAATCATGATATATTTTTAATAAAACTCGATATTTTCTTTACATTGTTTTCTACTGCTGAAGCATTATCATTTGTCAAATAAACATAGAGATAATATTTTGTATGGATTGTTTAGAATAAATTTTGTCTTATATGCATAAATCTTTAACCTCTTCGTATAACTCGTGAAGAAATGAAAACAAGTTTTTTAGACAACTCGAAGAAGATATTTTTATTATTGAAACTTGTGGGTTTTGTTGATTAACTTAAACTCCAAGACTCTGTCATCTGATAATATGTCTGCTGCTAAGTTATGTTAAATCATGTTTCAAGTAATGCACCAGATTATTTTTTGTAATATTTTTTCTTTCTTTTTCTTTAAATACGGTGAGAATTTAAAAGTGTTAAGATTAACCTACGCGATTTTGTAGAAAAAACAGATTTTCAGTTACATTTTTATTTTGTTTATTAAGTATGTAGGTGTTGAAATGGTAGTTTTTTTGTATCTATCTATCTACCTAACTTTCTTAATACTTTCAGAAAAGCTAGTGTTACATTATTAAGTGTTGAAGTATTAGCTTTTCTTTTTATTTTTCGTATGAATTTTGAGTTTGGATTAAAACGGTTGTGAGTTGGGAAATTATTGAAAATGTGACCAGAATTTATCGAAATTGTCTGCTTAAGTCAAAAAATAAGTCTAAAAGTATCGTTTGTCATAGTAAGTATGTTAACTAAATAACGGTATTTGTTTGCGGTTGCATTGCAGCTACTTGGTACGTAGCACTAATGGTCCGTAACGCCGGCTGCTTTGTTAAAATTCTCAAAATATCTGGCATTGTTGTGCGAGCAACCAATTAATTGTTGAGACAACAACACAGCCTGCATGGCAACAACTTTTGGCATTGATGTCGTTTCAATGGTCGCTTGCGTTGAGGTGACATTGTTTTTGCCTGACTGGCAAATATTTTTTCCAACTATTGACACGACAAACAAAAGCTATGCAATTCCATAATAAAATACACAATTACACGAGATCAATTTGTCACCCTGATGCAGAAGTGCATCCATAGCAACGAATGAACAAAGCGGCAGACAGAACGACCGACCAAACGACCGAGCAATGACAACGACCCAGCCAAGCAGCTCATAGCATGCTCTACGAACCGCAATAAAATTCGCAGTATGAGTGCCAAGTTTGACAAGTCAATCGTTACGAGTTTGTTTTGTGATTCAAAACCGTGACAAACTTTCTACAAACAGCAACTTTGTGTGCCATTGTTTGTTATATTAGTTTTTTTTTTTTTTTTTTTTTTTTTTGTATGCTTGCTTTTATTTTATTAGGGCCGTATATTATTTTATTTGCGTGTTTGGGGTACAAAAAAAAAACAAAAAAAATTATACAAAAATAAAACAAAAAGTTACAAAAATAATGCAAAAAACAATCGCTATATTCTGTGTCATAACTTGGCTTGGCTTGGCTTGGCGTTTTGGTTTCCAAGCGCTAAGTTTTTATCGTGTCTGGTACTTGGCGAATCCTCTTGAAAAATATTGCCTGCCACATTTTTTTCTGAGTACCTTCATAGCTCAGTTCTATATTATTGTTTGGGGTAAAAAAAAAATCAATAACCTTGAGCTCAAGAAAAACTTCTATACTTGGCAGCACTGCTTTGTTGATATTTCGAAAACGTGCTCCGCATTACGGACTAGATTTTCTTAGTTTTTTTTTACTCCTTTTTTTAAGTTGTTGTTTTCGTAATCATCATCAGATTCATACGGATTTTGGCGATCTGCTTTGCTAAACTACATTCTCAACATGACATAAACATAAACCCTTTTTTTTTGGGAAACCCTTTTTCGACTGTGCAGAATGATATATGGTGCAATGTTGCGCACTCAGCTGACTTGGGTCCAACCAAGTTGCCAGCCTCACACCCTCAACTAGGCTGCTGCTGCTGCTGCTGACTGTGCCTACATAATTTTTAGCAACTGATTTTGACGCTAACTGATGACGCGTACATGTTGTGCATAACAAATGTTGAAACGGTTCTGGCTGGCGCTCAGCTAGGCAGGATTCGAATCGCGGCCTATTCGACTGAAAACTGTGAACCACCACACTTTGAAAATGATGCTTACGTGTCGCCACATGCTTGTTTATATGCCAAAGTGGGCGAAAGAGGTGTTTTTGTCGAATGACACAACAACAACTAAAAAAAGGGTCATCACCGCAGCATACCACATGCATACATATGAAGTTAGAATGTTGAAAAAAGTAACCACTGCGTAGAAAATCTATACATTTATTTTTTTAAGGCACTTAATTAATTTGCTTATTAAAAATGAAACCTACAAGGTATAATAAATATTTAAACCAATATGGCAAATGGGCTTAAAAGGGTTAAAGCCGAAAAAAAAAATTAAATTAAAAATATAGTCAACATATGTGAATAAAAATTGCAATATCTAAGCAACAACATTTGATTAGAAAAACCTAAAGTACACCGAGATAAATACATATTTACTTAAGTAAAACTAACAAAAAACTTATGTAAGTTAAAGCAAGCGCTTCGACAGTCTATTGCCTGCTTAGTTCTTGGGTTAACCAACATATTTGAATTAGTTGTGATGCATCGCTTTTGAGGTAACAAATAAATTAACTATCAATAAAAATATTCATACAAGCAACTTGTATAATTTTTTTGTACGAAATTTAAAAAAAAAATAAAATTGTATGCTTGAAAATGTTCAACAAAGTTTCTACATAGTTCATATCATTTAATAAAACTATGTGATAAATTATCGATATATTAGCAGATTCATACAAGCAACTTGCATAATTTTGAGGATGAAAATTAAAAAAAATAATTTTATATGTGCAAATTTTCAAGAAAGTTTCTGCACACATATCTATAACACACAAATGTCGTATTTATGTCAGTATTAAAATTATCTTAATGATCTACTAAATGATTGATATATAAGCAAATTTACACAAGTAACTTGTATAATTTTTTTTGGGTTAAAAATTAAAAACATAAATTTTATTCATGCAAATTTCCAAGGAATCTTCTACATCTTCTAGTCAAAAAATAGATTTGTTTACAAAAACCTATGTATGCTTTAACCACAAATATTTGGTATAAATTTTGTATAAATTACACTGTTTAACAAAATCAATTTTTTTTCAAAATACCAATGTTCCGACAACGGATACTGGTAGAGAGAACAAAACAAAAAATATACCTGTATCGGCGTTTTGAAAGTTTACGTCTGAGTTTAGTTTTATCGGTTTTTAATTTTTTCTCAAAATTTAATTTTTTGAAAATGTTAATGGTGAATCGTAATTGAAAACTATGTGTCCCTTGCATTTGAGCTGTAGTATGTGTTAAGGAGATTTTTTTGTTCTCCTTTCCAGAATCTGTTGTCGGAACCTTTTTTTTATTTTATAGTAAGAACTTGTGTAATTATACAATCATAAGTTCTCCAGCTCAGTATATTTTTTCAAAAAAGCAACTTTTTTAATTTCATTATGGTTTTTTCTTTCAGTGTAGACATCTATAAACAATGGGCAAGGGGTAGGCTTGTATTTTTTGCGGTTATTTATATATCAGTTTTTTTAAATCAAAATTTTTGGGTTTTTTTCGAAAATGCATTTTTTTCGAGACAATTTATTCGGCATTCTGGAATAAATTATCCTTTCGATTTCATAGCTTTTTCTCTTTAAGGCTTTAACATCATTCGGCGCAAGTTTTTTTTGTAGTCGTTTTATGTCCTTCGTGCGGTTTTCTTATTGACAGATGCTTTAAGCTGCAGGCAAAAAGTAAACTGAATTTAGCGAAAATCAACAGCGAAAGCTATGGAAATCTTATTTAAAAAAATTACTAAATTAAATAAAATTTTCACATTTGAACTTCGTAAGGACATAATTTTAAAATAGTAAAATAGTTTAGAAAAAGAACACTTAAAATCGGTCAAACCATTACAGAGATCTGCATATATAAACATTCTTCTAATAAATATTTCCTCAAATTTTTCTCATTTGGACTTCGTAAGAACATAATTTAAGAAGCGTAGAAAAATAAAATTTAAAATCAGTCCAACCATTTCAGAGATCTACTAACATAACCATTTGTCGAACACGTTTTTTCAATGAAAAGTTTCTCAAATTTTGAAAATTATTTATTAAAATTTTAAGTATTTCTGCATATATATAGAGAAATGTTCAAGGAATGACACTACGTCATAACAAATAATGTGGTTTTTTTTCGATGAAAATGCCTTGAAAGTTGAATTTTTTAAGAAAAATTGAAACAAAATTTTGTACTTTAGGTACTCATAACTTTTTTATTTTGAATTCATGGCAAATATTTGTGGCAATTACTTGAAGTATATTTAGTTTTCATTTCATCAATAAACTATTAAATTTTCTAGTCGTTGCAGAGATATGTTGTTATAAAATATAACGTAATGACGCCTATTTTTTTGTTTTTCCCTTCTAGGAAAAAACTAGGTGATGACAGCCACCCATACACTTTTTTGCTCGTCTCATCGCGACAAATTAATCTGAGCCTGGGGCACCCTGGATACTCTGTGCCTAGGAAAAGTGAATAATTTTCAATTTTCGCTTTTTTCCGAAAATCAAATGCAATTTCTGCATTTAAAATTACCTTTTTGAATTTCAATTGATTTTTTCTAAATTTCAATTTATTTTTTCTGAATTTCAACTGGAATTTCTGAATTTCAATCGCTTTTTTCTAAATTTCATATAAAAATTCGGAACTATAATAGATGGAATCTCTGAATTTCAGAGATACAATTGATGTTTTGTGAATTTCAAATAAAATTTCTGTATTTCAATTTACCTTTTTGGAGTTTCAACTGGAATTTTTGAGTTTAATTTATTTTTTCTGAGTTCCAAGTAAAAGTTCTGAATTCCAATTTAAACTCTCTGAATTTCTAATGAAATTTCTGAATGATAATTTATTTATTTCTGAATTTCAATACATCTTTTCTGACTTTGAAATTTTGTTCACGAATTTCAAATGAAATTTCAGAAGTTCAATTCATTTCTTCTGAATTTTAAATGAAATTTTTGAATTTCAAGCGATCTTTATTCAACAAGAATTTCTTAATTTCCAATGAAATTTTAGGATTCTTTTTGATTTGTTTCTGAATTTTAAATGAAATTTAAAAATTTCAATTGCTATTTTCTGAATTTCAAATGAAATTTCTGAATTTCAATTGATTTATTTTTAATTTCAAGTCGAATTTCTGAAATGATTTTTTCAGAATTTCAAATAAAATTTCATTATTAAAATAATTTTTTTCTGAATTTCGAATGGAATGTCTGAATTTCAATAAGTTTTTTTTTGTAAATTCTGAATTCAAATTTATTTTTTGAAATTAATTTTTGAATGACAATTGGAAATGTTATACTTAGAGAAAAACTGACAAAATGCTATTTAAAATCTTATCGATAATTATAATTATTATCTATTAAACAATCAGAAAAAAACCCCCTTTTGAAGACAACATTTTTTTTTATTTTGGCAAAAAAACTTTTTATTTTACCATAAAAATTTGAAAAACTGAATTTCAAGCGACCTTTTTGAAACTTCAACTAGAATTGCTGAATTTCAAATGAAATTTTAGAATTTCTATTTGAGTTGCTTTTGAATTTCAAGTGGAGTTTCTAAATTTCAATTGATTTATTTCTAATTTTAACTCGAATTTTTGATTTATAATTGATTTTTTTTCAGAATTTCAAATGAAATTTCATAATTACAACTATTTTTTTTCTGAATTTGAAATGCAATTTCTGAATTTCAATAATTTTTTTACTTTGTAAATTCTGAATTTCAATTTACAGGAATAGATATATTATGTGAAAAAAAATAGTTTCATTGTGCAAAACAAAATCGTCTTTTTAATTTCAAATTTGGACCTGCCTGGTTTTGAAAGTTAGAAATGAATCAAAATTTAGATTCCGAATTTTAAATTCGGGGTCTCAAAAGTTAGAGGAACTCATTGAAATTATTTCTGCATACTTTTTTTTTTAAATCGGAGGAAATGCGCCGAAGCAATTTTGAATCTCCTGAAGGTCCTTTAAAAAAAAAAAATTTGCTTGTGAATTTTTAATTTTTAAAACGTACAACATTAATATTTGGTACGTATGCATTTAATATTAAAGCAAAGACGTTTACAAAAATGGGTGTAATCTGCCTACGACACGCCAACCTCCCATACAACCCAAAAATTAAAAACTATATACATAAGTTAATGTTTAACGTACAGGAATAAAATTTGGTACGTGTGTTTTTTATAGCAAACCAAGAACATTTTAACCCTTTATTGTATGATTTTTAAAAAAAAAAAAAAAGTTGTCATATGCAAAAAATCATGACACTAACTGGATTTGTGTGTTTTTTTTCTCTTGATGGTTTGATGGAAATTTCTATCACAGTGCAATGAAGGATTAAAACAAGTAAGGAAATCTCTAAAGTCGGTCTAGCCCGACTATGGAATACCCTTAATCTCCTATCATTAAAATATATATTGATATGCTTGAACAAATATAAATAACTTCTTATTTTTTTCAAAATTCATATATTCTCTTACAGTTTTTACTAATGTGGGTTGTATGAGAATTGGGCGTGTTCGATTGCAGATGACGCTCGTTCCCTGTGCACACCTATGTTTTGATATAAAATGCTCCCATACGAAGTTTTGTCTCTGTAGGTCATTTATAAACCTTTTTATGGTTTTTTCATTATTAAAATTTGTATGGAGGTGGGCGTGTTCATAGGCGGGTGACGCCAATTTTTTTGTTTGCTCAAATTAGTTTTGATATACAATTCTCTCATACTAAATTTTAACCCATTAGGTCATATATAAAACTTGGTATTTTTATAGCATGTGTAAATTTTTCATCAAAAAGGAAACGCATATAAAATATGGGCTTCATCAGCCTACTGTCACGCCCATTTTCAATACTTTTATTGTATTTTGAAAATGTACGTTTAGGGTATTTCATAGTCGGCCTAGTCAGACTTTAGGCTTTCTTTACTTGTGTTTTTTGAGTGTATTATTATAATTGAACCATTTGAAAATTTTTCTGATAAAAATAACTAATTTCGGTGCTTCTTTCTTAAACCTTTAATAATTTTTGTTCCCTAAGAGTGAAGTGAATTTTTTTTAGAAATGTCCTATCGTGGTACTTCGTTTTTCATGACACACATAAACTCACATTTGTATAAGCGGTGTATTAACACTTACTATACTCAGCATACCCGCTTCTTATGATAATTATTCGCAATGCCAATGGTAAATAGCTATTGTTATGGTCGTTATTGTTGTTGTTGTTGTTGTTGATTTTGTTATTGTTATTCTTATCATCATCATTTGCGGTTAAGGTAAATATTATATTACCTTTTAAAAGACGCACCGCACCGCTATATGCCGCACCATAACGCTACAAAAAAGAAAAACACAAAAACACTTACTTACAATTCTACGATATAGGTACTCGTATTTATGGTGCGTTGAGCAAATATGCCGCAGCTCATGCTACACGCTGCATGGAACCAACGAACGAACGAATGAACACACCTAGGTTCAAGAGGAACACATAGGTTCTTATGCAAATAATTGTGGAACAACAACGACGCATTGGCAAGCAAACAAACAAACAAACAGACAGACAGACAAACAAACAAACATTAAGAAATACACGGCATTTTCACTTTATTCTTTTGTTGCCGAGGCGAAAATAAACCCTTTCCAAGAGTCGAGTCGAACGAAGTCGTCGACTTGAGTTGAGTGATAAGATAAGATTTGTTGCAAATACCCGCATAATAACTACATGGTTACACAAGATAAGGGTCTAAGGTATATGGCAGATAGCTGGAATAGCCAACACAACAACAACAACAACAACTACCTGCGGAATGGCATCTTTGTTGAATGTTATTTCGTAAACGCTGAGCGCTAAATTGAGCTCTTAATAAAGTAATAAAAGCATTGCTATAAAGGTCGAGTGCGGAAAAAAGAAACTAACAGCCGAAAATAATCGTCATAAGAAAGGTCGAGGAAATGGGCACAAAGATTGCGGCGATATGCCAAATAGGACTTGTCTGTCTTTGAGAGTAAAAAGAAAAAATTTCTAGAAAATGGACTGCTTTCTTGAAAAATTCATATCGATGGCAAAATTATATTAATTATCCTGTAAAAACAAATCCCAAACATTGCTGCCCCCAAATTATAGTCTCTTCTATCATAAAATTTGAAGTACTACAAAAAACTGTTCAGAAATTTTAATGAAGTGAGCATTTTTATGAAGTTAGTTTATGTTACTCATCATAATTTATAACTTCGCATTTAAAGTAATAAATTTTTGAAGCCAAACCATAGTTGTGTTTTTCATTACAATAACATTTCACTAGAGCCGCTAGCTTTGAAGTCTAGCTCTCTATCCTCTGCTGATCTTTGTGCCATTTGTATTGCTCTCAAATAGGCAACATATGTTTTGTTATCCTTTAGCCAGCGGCATAGAATTACATTTCATTTGAAATAGCATCGAAAGGATCGTGCCAATTAAGCAGCTCGACAAACATTTGCAGCCACCAACATCAAAAGCTGTCAGTAATTCTAGGTAGTAGAAGAGATACATGATCTGCATTCCAAAAGTACCATTAGTTGTTAATGGAAACAAAAACCCTGTCCGAACATATGTTGCGAGTGCGGCTTAAATGCAATTAAAAATCAGTAAATATTTATTGTGCGCCAAAGAATTGATCTACCTACCCATCGAGCGGCTCAGCCATTTGACCCTCTTGAAGATTGTCGGGGCGTATCTAATTTGAACATTTGGCAAATAATTTTCTAAAAAAAAAAGTTAAAATGAGCAAAACAGAGGTGCTCGAAATCTACATATGTCAAGATTTGTTAAAAAAAATGACAAAGTTATAGTAAACATTTTTGAATTCGAGTTGATTGGATGAAAGATGCTTTTGGGGAAAAAAAAATGTTAAGCTATTGGCAAAAGTATTCTTAAATTTCAAATTGCTGTCGAAATATTGCTCACTCGACTGTAAGCAAAAAACAAGTAAAGAAAGTCTAAAGTCGGTCTAGCCCGACTATGGAATACCCTAAACCTCCCATAATATTTAAATTTACATTAAAATACTTCAACAAATAGACATAACTTCAAAATCCATGTATTCTATCTACCTATAGAATTAATACAGTATTAACTAATCTGGTTTATATGGGAAGTGGGCGTTGGTGGGCAGATGACGCTCATTTTTTTTTGACGCGCACACCTCAGTTTTGATATAAAATGCTCCAATACGAAGTTTCATCTCTCTATATCAAATATGAATCTTTCAATAGTGTTTTTAATATTGTGGGTTGTATTGGAGGTGGCTGTGTTCATGGGCGGATGACTCCCATTTTGTGAACACATCTTATTTTTGACACAATAATCTAACACACCAAGTTTTATCTTCGTAGCTCATATATAAAACTTTTTATAGAGTTTTTGCCATGGTGGGTTGTATGGGAGGTGGGCGTGCCGGTGAGCAGATGGTGCCCATTTTTTGTGCACACCTCAGTTTTAATATGAAATGCACACCAAGTTTTATCTCTCAATGTCAAAAATGAACTTTTAAATAGTGTTTTTAATAATATGGGTTGTATGGGAGGTGGGCGTGTTAATAGGAAGACCACGCCCATTTTTTGTGTACATCTGCGTTTTGATAGATAATAAACATTTGTTAAATTTTATTTGTGTTGCTTATATATAACTCTCTTTACATCGATGTTTATTTTATGGTCGTATGGGAGGTGGGCGAGTTCGTGGGTGGGTGACGCCCATTTTGTGGGCACACCTTAGTTTTGAAATAAGATCCTCCCATACCAAGTTTAATTCCTGTAGGTCATGTATAAAGTTTGTAGTTAACTTTTGTAGGTATTTTCAATATTGTGGGTTGTATGGGAGGTAGGCGTGTTAGTGAGCGGATTACACCCATTTTTTTGTACATCTCTTAAATTGTACAAATACATACATATTTAATTTCATTTCTGTAGCTTTAACAAAACCTTCTATGCAGTGATTTCAATTTTTTGGTTGTGTGGGAGGTAGGCGAAACATGAAATAGTTCCATTTCTCACAAGTGAAGAAATATTTTTTCGAAAATGTGAAAATTTATTATAATTGAAGAAAATTTTATTTAAAAAACAGAAAATTGCTTTTATCGAAAATAGAGAAATTTTTTATAGGAGAAATATGGGTGTTTTTTTCTGAGTGTAGGCTACAAAATGCTTACCTATACAGCATACCATTTCGTTTTGCCCCTCTTTACTATTTCCTGTTTCCTAAAGAACTGGCTCGGAGGCAAGCGAGTTGGATCGAATTAGGTTTGCATCACTGAAACAAACGCCTATTTTGAGGAACTTAAAAAAAAACATGTAGCTAGTTTGGAAAAATAAAAAAAAAATTTGGAAAAGTGCATTTATGGTATCGAGCTTAAAAGAGACTATTTTGAGAACTAAACAGCTTTTTTGTCGAGACCTCAGAGGCTTCTCCAAGCCTCAGATCGATGACATGCAAGTTGTTTTGATTGAAGACATTCCAGACAACACGGTATATGGCTCCCGCAGCCAGAATTTAGTGCTTTTCCTAGCGTTATCTATAGAAGTATAAATAGGCGTAAAAAAAACAGTTGAGAATCATTTTCTCCCGTGTTTCTCAACCGATTATGATATTTTTTGTTTAATATAATCATGGTAATATAATCATATTTTAAATTTTTTTTTGCCAAATGTTAATGAAGAAAATTTATTTTTCATGTTGTTTATGTCGTTTCAACAGTAAATTTATGTGAAAAGGTCGAATTTTGGCCACTCTCGAACTCTAGTAATTAAAAATAGGCAAACAGAAAATTGGTCGAATTTCGATCACAGGCGATACTAGTAACTTAAAAAATCTTTCAAAATTGAACGGAAAGTGTAAACAAATTTGGAAGCTGTCAAGAGGCCTCCCCTCTCTGAAAGGTAGGGGTTAAAGCCCTACCGCACTGCAAACGACGTGCAGACGTGGGTTATTAAAATTTTTGTGATTTTATACCAAAACTTGCCTGCAACACGTTGTCTTCCCAGCTCCCCAGACATCAATTCCTGCGATAACATTGTATTGGGAGGGATCCTTTTGGAGAAAATAAAGAACAAAAAGGTTAGAGATTTGCAACATTTTAAAAAAATAATAAGAAAGTAATGAAGGTTAGGTATAAAATACCTCAGACGTTCACTCGTGCAGCCAGCAATTTTTATGAAAGACTTTTTGATTCGTAAAGTCTGCCAAAGGAGAAGACATTATTCTCGAAAACGCCTTATAAGATCATATAATATAATACTTTGTTAAGTCGAACCACTTTTTGGTACAGAAGTTTCATATGTTCGGATACCTATTGGATCATTACAAACCGTCCTAATTATTACAAATAAGATACAACGATCTTTAATAGCAAATATTTGTATAAAAGGTTAAAAGATTTTGACCATCATATTGGATTCGTCATTTCGAGTTTCTAACATCTGTTTGAGGATTCGTAATCAGAGACAAAAAACCGAATCAAAATCCTGGTCTTACCAAAAAAATTTTATATTTTTAATGCAGTTTGGAAGAACTTTTTTACATCTATTATTTCTGACAGGTTTTTTTTTGTTTTAAACTACCACGCCAGTCAATATTTTTACAAAAAATTTTAGAGGTTAGTTCAAACCATTATAGTTCACGGATGGCTATCGCTAGAGTCGAAATATTTGAGGAACCATCATAACATAAGCCAAGAATTATTTTGAACAACTTTTTTTCTATGGAGCGTCAGGCACCTTAATATATCGATGGTTAAGCTCACTAAAGTGATAAGTGACCTTATGACAAAAATAGGTTTACTGCATTTTCCAAATCATCAATATAATATCTACCTTGTGTAAATTTCTTTAAAAAAGGCATAACGAATGAATGCTGCTCAGTATACAGTTGAAATTAGTGTTTTTTTACTGAAATATATTGAAATTTAAAAACAAAATCGACGTTTCTGAACATTTAAAATTTTTCACTTATCACTTTTGTGCGCTTAACCATCGATATATACAGTGATATAATAATATGTTTAGCAAAACTTTTATTTTCAAAAATTATTGTAAATTTTTTTTTTTATAAAAAAAAAAACTTTTCTTTAATATTTCATAAAATTAATAAGATTTATGAGCAAATTAAATTTCAATCATTCAATCAATCAATTTCAGCAAATGAAATTTCAATCATTTTGTAAATTCATTCTGAAAAACTATCTTAATAAATAAAAGATAAGCGTCCTGCTCCGTGCTCTATATATATCGCTCAAACTGTTATAGTTCTTATTGCTATGTATAGGCTGATCATGTTAGCCTGGACCAGAACCTGTTTCCTTATTACAGTGCTTTTAATATGAATTTTCAGCCTAAAAGTATGCACACAAAATTTATTTGATATTTATCAGTAAAGACACATTGACGACGACTGAAACAAAACAACAAGTGAGGTGAATGAAAAATATCATATCGTCTGCTACTTAATTATTTTGAATACGACCCTTCGTATGACGGGCCTCTATACTAGTAGAAACTTAGCTCTACTTTGGCAATATTTCTGTATATTTTCTCAAAATTTAATTTTTCTTAAGTTGGAAAGTTGTAGAGAAAGTATTTCGTTGTTTTTTCATTAGATTTAATTACTTCATGACATCTGCAGTCCATAGAATTAACCACATTGGCACAAGTAACAGTTGGTATAAAGGAATACTACGATTTCTGGAATTTTTGCCAAAATTCTTTTTTTGTTTTTCTTGTTTATTTACCCCAATATAATGCATTAGAACTACACATGTGTCCTGTCTTTGATTGAGATACGGAGAATGCAAATGTCATTCTGTAACACTCATTTTACCTCTTCGAAACCAATTTTTTAAAAGTTTTGGATCATAATTCTACATTAAATTTCATAAAGTTTCTCTAGGTTGTCACAGAAGAGTTGATCCTGGGTGTGTTAATACTTTGTAGTCGAGATCATAGAGCTTTCTTCATACTTTCCCCATTGATTCTCCCACATATTTCGTGTGAGTTTTCGGAATGAAAAGTGAGATTTTCGGTGGTATCTTGTATATATTCGTAAACAAGACCAGCTGCGTTTTTTTTACGTTAATACTAAAACAGACTCATATCGCCCATGTAAATACCTCTTTTAGTGTGTTCTCCATTAGGGAACTTCGTCGAAAGGCATTTTTCAACTAAGATTATACCACAAATTGTAAAGTAGTTCATTGACGACTAGATGTCATGGTTGGAATGAAAGAACTATTACCTGGTGTGTCCTCTGTTCACTTCTCTTATCATGGTTTTTGAGCTAAATTCGACTTGGACTTTCCAAAGTTTGATTGCTGGTGGTGCTTCTGTTGCACGTAGTCCGTTAAGAAAAGCTGTAGTTCTTAGATTGTTGAAAGCACCTGAGATGTCTAGACATGCAGCAAATTCAAATATTTTGTGTTAGAGTACTTTTTTTACATGTCTTACCAGGGAGTGTAGCACTGTCTCGACCGACTTCAGGATACAAGTGCGTATAATTGGTTTATTTTAAACAGTAATTTCATCCTACGAAATTATAGTTTTTATACCCTAAACCTGAAAGGTCAGGGTATATTAACTTTGTGCAAACTTTTGTAACGCATAGAACGAAGCGAGTCCGGTATAGAAAAGTATATATATTCTTGATCAGCGTCACCACGTGAGTCGAGCTATCCATGTCTGTCCGTCCGTCCGTACGTCTGTCCGTCTGTGTGTTGTCCGTATACACAAGATAAGAAGAAGTGTTGAGATAATTGGATGAAACTTGGTACACATGGTCACATGGACCCAAGGATCTGCACTATTGAATATTTTTGGAATCCGCCCACGGACACGCCTACCTCCCATACAACGCAAAAATTCAAAACTGCATAACTCAGCTCATAATAAGCCTACAACAATAAAATTTGGTTTTATACAAACACAAAGATGTCTTCGAAAAATGGACGTCATTCGCTTACGGACACGACCACCTCCCATACAACCCAACAATTGAAAACGCAATAAATAAGCCTGTGATTAACCTAAAGAGCTAAAATTTGGCACATATGTTTCTTATGACAAGAAAAAGATGGTTTTGAAAAATGGACGTAGGCCGCCTACGGACACGCCTACTTCCCATACAACCCAAAAAGTTTAAAACTCAATAAATAGGGTTATGTTTGTCATAGAGAAATTAAATTTGGTATGTATGTATTTTATACCAAAACTAAGGTGTGTTCAAAAATTGGGAGTAATCCGTCCATGAACTAGTCCACCTCCCATAGCGAAAGCACAATAAAGGCATTAACTGTGAGCTACAGGAATAAAACTTGGTATGTGTAAATTTTTCATCAACATTTAAATGCATACAAAATATAGGCTTCATCCGTCCACGGACACGCCTATTTACAAAAATATTTACAAAAATTTTTTTTGTTTTTGAAAAGTGGGTTTAGGGTATTTCATAGTCGGCCTAGACCGACTTTAGACTTTCTTTACTAGCTGTAACTTAAATTCAGTAAAAACCAAAAATTGTTCTACATACAAAAATGATATAAAAACACATATCCCTGCAATTGGCGATAACTTTGCGATTCACCCATGAGTTCTATGGAAGATTGAGCGCTGAAGCAATGAATGCGCGTTTCTCAAAAAATTTTAAAATCTTAATTTTCTCATTCCGGCGATCTTTGGAAGATAGATCACTTTTCGATCGCTCAAGAGATGAATGCGCGATTCAACAAATTTTCCTTTGCCAATTCTGGCGATCGTTGGAAGATGCTTTTATTTAAAAAGTTTTAAAAATCTATCATTGCAATATGAAGTAGGCTCTGAAAAATCAATAATATCAATAAAAAAGTTGAACTTGTATAAAATTCGTTAAATTGGAATAGGAAAACGTCTGTCGAGCCCGCTAGTTTAAACTTACAACCACTTCTAACGTTTAACAAAACTGCTTCGCAAAAAATCGTTGAAGATCCCTTTAAGCGATTTGTGTGCCCCTCTTGTAGGCCAATCGTTAAAGATTCCTTCTGTTGAGTCGTGTGTGACTCTTCCTGGTGAATTGGCGATTTGTCGGTGAATCTTCCCGGTGAATCGCTTAAGACTTTTCACCTCAATTTGTTCGCGACTCTTCTTAGCGAATCGCTTAAGACTCCTCTCGGCGATGAGATGGCGAATCTTCCCGGCGAGTTGCTTAAGACTTTTCCCGTCCAATCGCTTTTATGTTCTCAGTTACTTACATTTCGGCGATACCCGGATGACTCTTAAAAGAGCTTGCCGGCGATTTTCCAAGCGATTCGCTGGTGATTCTCATGAGATTGAAAATGTTTGCATGTATGTTTCCGTTGTTATTAATGTGTTTAATTTTAATAGGTGTAGTAGTTTTAAGGGTGAGCTTTTCTTTAAACTAGAAACCAAAGCAGAACTATACATTAACAACTGAACCACAGGCGAATGATGGACGAAAAGTTAAAGAGGAGAAATTTTTTTAAACTATCAGAATATTGTTAATTTATAGAACATTGATCAAAAATTGTTAGGTATTCAAAAGTAAAAAGCCGTTTTGAATTTTGACTTGATTTTGTATCGGAAATCCACAAAGTGTCTGATTGTTTAAAAATCGGCTTTCTGAAGATTATAGAGGGGGCGTTAAAAGTGGTGTGAACAATAATGTTATTTTACAAATGAAGAATGTAACTAAATTAATTTTGAAATTGTAAATGAAGCAAAGTTTTTGCATAAATATGACAGATTTTGTACAAAAATAATTTTGAACTAGCCAGTAAGTTTTCAATTCTGAAAGCAAATGTACCGTAAAGTATGTCAATGATTTGAATTTAAGCTTACTTCTATTGAATCAAAACATAATATTGCCAAAATTAACTAATTTATTGTATCAGCAAAATAATTCTTTGCTTGCTTTTAGCAAAATAGGTCGTAATATTGTCATCCTTAAAAAAAAAATATTTGTATTGTTGATACAAACATTAATTGACAATTTTATGGTATGCAAAATTTCAGATTTAGACAGCATAATTTTAACATACCACAAGAGGTACTCACAACTTAAAAACCATGGGAATTTTGCTACAAGAGGATTTTCCCCAAAGCAGCATCAAATTCTTAGGAATTTTTAGCTATCTAAGGATATTTTGTTTTTTTTTTTTTTGGATTTTCCTACCCCAAACATTTTCGTTAACCACCGCTTACGAAAAAGCCTCGTTTATATAACGACCAACATAATTTATTTAGCCTTTTTATGGTTAAAGTCTATTTGTTAAACAGGAAAGTATTTTCGATTGCGTCCCAAACAAATTTTTTTTTTATTATTATTTTCATTTTTTTTTTTTTTTTTTTGTTTTTCACAAAGAGGCAAACTAGAGCGAGTGTCTTGCTTAAAGTTGATAGAAATTTATTATGCCGTTAGAGCAGCAGAAAACTTTTGCCAAACAGACTTTAAAGTATGCAAAAAAAAAAAACAAAAAAAAAAAAAGCACAAGAGAGGCAAAAGGACGAAAAATGAAAAAAGAACAAAGACGAAAATAACCACGCCAACATTCCAAAGATTATCTTGTTGTAAAACACTTTATGTGAGAGTGAGTGAGCAGTATAGCGAGCGATTTTAAACTTTTTGATATATAGTAGTTTTGTTGTTGTTGTTGTTGTTGTTGTTATGTTCATTTTCATTTCTATGGCATGGCATAAAAACCTTATGTTGGGCTTTTGAGCAGAAAGAACGAGTAACAAGGATGGCGTTGCTTATTTTCCGTGCTTAATTAACTGTGAAAAATGGTACAAAACGGATGTTACACTGAACAGCATTACGTCTGATTGTGACTTCCACACAAACACGCCGAACAACCAACACATCTCACTCCAGCGAATATACCATCAGCCCAGAATTTTAATCCACTTGCAATTACTTAAGGATTGTCAAGGAAAATAACAAGCTACAGTAAAAGCAGGAAGAAGCTAGCCTGAAATTTTTCGAACTCAATAAATTTTGTACTTTGTTTTTGTTTTATGTGAAAAGTTTTGCACCAAAGCCTATTAACAGTTTGACCAAATAAAAGCGGAAGAAGACAACAAAACAGCTCAAACAATATGAAAAAGAACAACAATAAGAGTAAAGAAAAAAAAAAAAAAAAAATTAAATAAAAAGAAAAATAGCAAAACAAAAAAAAAAAACAGCACAAAAAAGGAGCGTATTAATGAAAAAAAAAAACGCAAAAACCAAACAAACGCTGAAGTTTTTGAAAAAGGATATGCCGTAGCACAAACAAGCACTACTGCAAAGTTCGAAGATTTCATATAAAGTTCATGTTTGTAACAATTTTCGTCCTTTTTGATATAGTTTTTGTTGTTGTTAGATATTGTTTTTGTTATTTTTCTCTGTTTTTGTTGTTTTGTTTTTTGTTTTTTGTTTTTATTGGGCAAAGGATAAGCCAACGAGTGTGTCAGTGTGTCTGATGTGTTGTTTGCATCATTAACAGTGTTTACCACGGCAAGAGCCAGTGTATGAGTTGAAACAAAAATTGTTCATGTCGTAAAAAGGATCAAATTAACGTACGCGTTGAGGATTAGCCAGTGAAGTGAAGCTGACTGGACTGGCATGGAATTGAGTGAATGGACGGACGGTTGGACGGACAGACTGACTGGCTTGCCTGAGTGTATCACAATTAATTAATCTAAAGTTGCCAAACACGCCAACACACACATACACATATACGCTCCCACTAACTCCCACTACGCCCATTCTTCGAAAAGTGTTTGGGCCACTCATGCTAGCGCATACTTCACTTTATCCTTCAAAAGCTGTTCATTGCCAGCAATGAACACTAAAATAAACAACAACAGCAAATTAAATAAAAAAAAAAACCCAAAAACAAAAAAACCAAATTAAAATGAGAATAAAACGCTATAAAAAAATACCAAAAAAAAAAAAAAAAATATAAGCAAGAATGGAAAAACAATAACAAGGCTTGCGCAAACAAGCCATGGTAATTAAAACGTTGACTGACAAAAAGGTTGCCATCAGCCAAACAGGCAAACAGCCAGGCAGGCAGGCACTACTTGGCAATGCTTCAAATCCTTGGAGTGTCGTAAATCCTGCTGGCCAAATAATTAGCGGTAAAAGCTGCTGCTGTTGCTGCTTCTTCAAAAAGAGTGGGGGGGGGAGGGGGGCTGGAAAGGAGTTGACGTAAGTGGAAAAGTAGTAAAATTCATAAAAAGCAAGAAAATCCAACAAAACAACTTACTTCTCTGTGTTGTAATTTTAGCTGATGCCAGCTATGTCGACTGTGCGCCATTCCTCAAGCAACGCCTTGCTAATTTGTGTCTGTCGGTCACTCGGTCTGGCTGTCTGTCTGCCTATCTATCTTCCCTGCCTGTCCGCCATCAATTTTTGGTCATTTAATTTTAATGACACGCAAAATAATAAAATTGCTTTATTAGCCTAAGAGCGCTACAACCAGCAGTCAGTCTTTTTCTTCTTTCCCTGCTTCTTAGTAGGGCTGGCAACAGCAAATCAAGCTGTTCCCTAAAGATAAGCAAAAAACTTATTGCTTGGCATAACTGTTAAAGATTAAAGTGCATAAATAACTCACAACAGTTTTCAAGGTCACAAGGTAAGCAAGTCAAAATTAGATTCAGTACCAAATTTAGATCAAAGGCAAAGATTTCTTAAAATAATTTTATGATTTTGAAAGCATCTATGTTATCTAAATAATGTTTGAACCTCGTGGCAGCATATTTTCAATATTGCTTTAAGGCCTTGTTGTTATATTGACTTGTTTTTTTTTTCAGATCTGACATTCCACAAATCATGTGTATTTTTGGGATGTACAATTTTCTCCTCAGACAGTGCTATAGTAGAGGTGTCTTTATATGCAGCAAGAAACTTGAATATGGTATAGAAGAAGTGGATATGAGAGGTTATGGTATAGAAAATGTGAATAAATTCAGCAGCAACCATCATCTTAATATACCATTAAAACATATCATGATGCCATTTGGCATGTATATTTATCAAATACTATGTATGTATACTTTTATCAAAACCATCAAACCGTATCATTATCATTCCCATTTTCATTATACCATACTTACTATGCCATATCCTCATGCCTTACCTATCTTTTCTCGCAACTTTTTCTATCATTCTTAGCCTTCATACCATCCAAAAACTGAATCTCTCAACTGATCCACTATGAAGACTATACCTTGAGGATGAAGAAACCTCCATAAATATTTCCACTGAATGCTCAGCTCTTCTCCATGTAAGAAGAGAAATCTCGGTAGCGATTTAGTCATGGTCCTATGGAACCCATTCAGGAACTTCTGTGGTTTCATCAATGATATTTCTTGGAGTTGTCGTCTTCAGAAGACCTTAGCAACTGTCAGACCAAAATCCTTAGTTTGTCTTATACATGAGAATGATGACCAGACAAAAACTAAGAAAGAGGCCCTAGAGCTATTTCTTAACACTCACTTCCCGGGCTCCGTCATTCAGAATAATTCCTACTCAAACTACTTTACCACTACGAACCGATAGATTTACCAAGTAGAGAAGATTGGTTAATCTCTAAACAAAAATGCAATTCAAACTCCTTCAAACTCTTCTTATCTGCTGGTGGAGATGATATCTTTCCAGCTCTTTTACAAAAAGGTTCCGAATATTTAACATCTAGGCTATATAGCTGGAGCTTGAAAAAAAAAGTTAAAGTAAAATACCTTCCTAAGCGTCTCATTACCTCTGCTTTCTTCCCTAGTTGTAGATAGTTTTCTAATTGAACTCAAAGAAATTGGGGTGGATGTGGTTGGGTAAGCCGATGACGTAGTAGAGTCATACAAGAGAGCTTTGAATGTACAATCAGCTCTCTTGAAACTCTTAGGCGAGAAAATAGATTTCTCCAATTCAGCAAAGTAACTTACAGTGGTCCTGGAGAGCAAACTGAGCTGGAATCTTCATATAGACCGCATTATTAGCAGATCCACAACCTCCTAGTAAAATTTTTGATACATACTTGAAATGCATTCAAAGATACACTGCTTCCAGAAGACTTTCTAAAAATCCAATTGTGCTTCTCCTCAGCCTCATCGAAAAGTGCTTTCAGCATTCTCATAAACTTCTAAAAGGTTATTTGAATAGGTTTCAAGCATGGTTCCATGTCATGGCTTGTGCAAGGCAATGGCTAAATATTTCCTTAGAAGCATTTTGAATCATGGAACGCCCTCTTTAGGTTTTCCTGGAAAATACCTAATTAGAAATCTTCCATTGAAAAATTCTAGAGAAGACTAAGGAAAATACTCCTCCCAATGACATAAAAAAAAAAAAAAACAAAACAAATTGGCCATTTCAGCCCTTGAAAGGACTTTGACCGAGCTTCTTATGATCAATTGTGTTGTGTGTGTTATTAAATGTTAGCACACAATTGACCGAGAACTGGACCTACATGTTTTATGCCGACTCCGAACGGCTAAAGTTCATGTTCTCAAGAAGCTTTACATGGCATTATTTACTCTCTGAGGTTTGCCATTGTCTGCAGAGAGGTGGTGACCGATCAGAAAAATTTTTTATTGAAAAAACTTTTCGCCACGGCTAGGGATCGAACCCGGGCTCCGAGCATGCTAAACCACACACTTAACCTGCATGCCACGGTCACCACAATGACATGCATATGTTTAAAGAATGCCTTCTGGAAAGTCCTTCTATGAAAGTCCATTCCAGTGATGTAACTTACGACTACTGGTGTGAAGTTAGCATACGGCGAAATGCAGCATTCGGTGAAAAAAAACTTAACAGAGCTCTGTAAGCAACAGTGTAAATTTTAACAGAGAAAAAGTCAAAAATCTCTGTTACCAACAGATTTATATAAATAAAAAGCTCTAAGAAAAGCTCTTTTTATTTTGCTCTTTAAATTTCATTGCAAACAACGAAAAAAATATAACAAAATAAAAAAAAAATAATAAAACGGCATGAAAATTTATTTTGAAAAAGTTTTTGTATTGTTCCAAAAATTTACAAAATTGTTAGTTCTATAAATGAAAAAAAAAATTTTCAAACCTATTAGAAAAGTGTTGGGGCAGTATTATTGCTGACCTCAGATATCTTCAGTACAACTAATATGGTTCACTTTTTTTTTAAATGAGTTGGAAAATTTTAACTTTTGTCATTTTGCCAAAATTGGGCAAATTGTTAGAACCACAGTTTCTACAAATGGAAATAACTTTTTATCAAATCTAATACATAAGTGCAATGGCAGTTTCAACTTTGACCTCAGAAATTTTTATTAAAAAAATCATAGTTCAGTTTTTTTTAAATTGAGTTGGAAAATTTTAACTTTTGTCATTTTGCCAAAATTGGCCAAACTGTTGGAACCACAGTTTCTACAAATGGAAATAACTTTTTATCAAATCTAATACATAAGTGCAATGGCAGTTTCAACTTTGACCTCAGAAATTTCTATTAAAAAATCATAGTTCAGTTTTTTTTAAATTGAGTTGGAAAATTTTATTTTTTGTCATTTTGCCAAAATTAACCAAACTGTTAGAACCACAGTTTCTACAAATGGAAATAACTTTTTATCAAATCTAATACATAAGTGCAATGGCAGTTTCAACTTTATCCTCAGAAATTTTTATTAAAAAAATCATAGTTCAGTTTTTTTTAAATTGAGTTGGAAAATTTTAACTTTTGTCATTTTGCCAAAATTGGCCAAACTGTTAGAACCACAGTTTCTACAAATGGAAATAACTTTTTATCAAATCTAATACATAAGTGCAATGGCAGTTTCAAATTTGACCTCAGAAATTTTTATTAAAAAATTATAGTTCAGTTTTTTTTAAATTGAGTTGGAAAATTTTAACTTACTCAAAGAAGGAGTAAGCCAAAGGTTTCGAAAAATTTGAAAAAATATTAAAAAATTGAAATTTCTATTTAATCCTTTTCCTCTTCCAACGATATAAAGATGGTTGAGCGCACTTATTTGTAAATTGACCTTTTGGCGAAAAAAGCTTAACTGCATTTTTTAAATCATTATTATATTGATCTAGTTTGTGTAAATTGGTTTAAAAATTATTACCACTGAATGCTGGTCAGTGTACAGTTAAAATATGTGTTTTGTACTGAGATGTATTGAAATTCTTAAACAAAATCGAAGTTCCTGAACATTTCAAATTTTTGACATCTCACGCCATCGATATAAGCTTTGATTTCATCTTTTCTTCTTTGTTTTTGTTTAGATTTATTTCAATCTATAATCTTTGATATAGCATTTAGAAAAGTCATTATTATGTCATTTTTTTTTAACTGATTCGAAACTTTAAATGAAAAAGTTAACCTAGACTATAAAAAAAAATCTCTCTTATTAGGAAACTAACCTCTATTTTACTAATTTTTGTTCAGAAAAAACAGGTCTTGAAGAAGTGCTCTTAAGAGTAGTTGGGAAATCATGTGTTTGGTGGCCAAAAGTTATGCCTTCCTTTAAAGAGGGCTGGCTTAAGTATCTATTGGGTTGTTTCAAATTGTTATATGACATCTTTTACGTTATAAAAAAATTAAATGTGTTTAAAGGTAAAGGTTCCTAAAAATGAGGTTTTTTTGGTACATTCAAAATATAAAAGTTTCAGACTAATTTAAGCCATTCAATACATAAAAACCAACAAAATTTCTATGTAGTGTAAATAATACTAAATAAATGCAGTTATATATCTTGGCTTGGGTTGCTGATCGATGATCAATAACACAGGCCCTGAAAAAAAGTTAAAACTCAGACTGTATACCTCATTAACAATGCGTATTTTGGGGTACTAAACTATATATGACAATAAAAATAAATGTTTTACTGTCCAATTTTCCCCCAGCAGCCCTGCATAAAACCCCAAGAGCCTAAAAATGTCACTTATTAAAAAAATTAAAAAATTATAAAAAAAAAAAATATTTCAATCGCACAGTTACCCGGAAGACAAAATTTCACTTCTTATAAAAATTAAAAATAGATTAATTTTCTAATTTTTAAGATATAATTTCTCATTAAAAGTAAAGAAGTGGTCCCACAGTAAATAAGTACTGATAAGGAATGCATAAGGATCTGCATTAGTAGGTCAGTTTTAACAGTTTTAAACCATTTGAATAAAGAACCTCATGAACTTAGTGCAAACAAGTAAAGAAAGTCTTAAGTCGGTCTAGGCCGACTATGAAATACCCTCAATCCATTGTAAATGGGCGTGTCCGTGGGCGGCTGAAGCCTATATTTTATATGCATTTAAATGTTGATGAAAAATTTACACATACCAAGTTTTATTCCTGTAGATCACATTTAATGCCTTTTTTGTGCTTTCGCTATGGGAGGTGGGCGTGTTCATGGACGGATTACTTCCAATTTTTGAACACACCTTAGTTTTGGTATTAAATACATACATACCAAATTTGATCTCTCTATGACAAACATAACCTTATTTATTGAGTTTTAAACTTTTTGGCTTGTATGGGAGGTAGGCGTGTCCGTGGGCAGATGACGTCCATGTTTCGAAAACATCTTTGTCTTGTCATAAAAAACATACGTGCGAAATTTTAGCTCTGTAGAATAAACAGAGGCTTATTTATTGCGTTTTCAATGTTTTGGTTGCATGGGAGGTGGGCGTGTCCGTGAACGGATTACGTCCATTTTTTTATAAAACACTTACATATCAATTCTTATTGTTGTAGGCTAATTATGAGCTGAGTTATGCAGTTTTAAATTTTTGCATTGTATGAGAGGTAGGCGTGTCCGTAGGCGGATGATGTCCATTTTTTAAAACCGTCTTTGTTTAGTTATAAGAAACATACGCGCTAAGTTTTAGCTCTTTAGGTTAAACAGTGGCTTATTTATTGCGTTTGTAATGTTTGGGTTGTATGGGAGGTGGGCGTGTCCGTGAGCGTATGACGTCCATTGTTCGAAGACATCTTTGTGTTGATACAAAACACATACATACCTAATGTTATGGTTGTAGGTTTATTATGAGCTTATTAATGCAGTTTTAAATTTTTGGGTTGTATCGGAGGTGGGCGTGTTTGTGGGCGGATGACACCCATTTTTCGAAGACATATTTTTTTTGATTTAAAATACATGTGTATAAAATTTTATCTCTGTAGGTTAAACATGAGCTTATTTATTGAGTTTTAAACTTTTTGTCTTGTATGGGAGGTGGGCGTGGCCGTGGGCAGATGACATAGATTTTTCAAAAACGTCTTTGTGTTGATATAAAATACATATGTAGCAAATAATGTCTCTGTAGGTTATACATGGACTTATTTATTGAGTTTTAAATTTTTGGGTTGTATGGGAGGTAGGCGTGTCCTTGGGCGGATGACACCCATTTTTCGAAAACATCTTTGTTTTGATATAAAACACGTACGCACCAAATTTTATTGTTGTAGGCTACATATGAGCTGAGTTATGCAGTTTTAAATTTTTGCATTGTATGAGAGGTAGGCGTGTCCGTAGGCGGATTCCAAAAATATTCAATAGTACAGATCCTTGGATCCATGTGACTATGTGTACCAAGTTTCATTTAATTATCTCAACTCCTTCTTCTTATCCTGTGTATACGGACAACACACAGACAGACAGACGGACAGACGGACGGACGGACGGACGGACATGGATAGCTTGACATGTGGTGACGCTGATCAAGAATATATATACTCTTCTATACCGGACTCGCTTCGTTCTATGCATTACAAACGTTTGCACAAAGTTAATATACCCTGACCTTTCAGGTTAAGGGCATAAAAATGTTGAACCGAATTTCTATCTGAGATTCGCTAGTGAAACGAAACGAAATCGACACATTTTTGAAAAGTATGGTAACAAGTAATGAAAAGTGGCTCACATACGATAATATTGTTCGAAAACGCTCTTGGTTGAAAAAAGATGAAGTTCCAAGAACGGTGTCAAAGCCGGGTTTAATGAAAAGGAAGGATGATGCTGTGTGTTTGGTGGTACTTTAAGGGTATCCTTTCGAAACGATGGATTGATATGTACTGCCAGCAATGTACTGCCAGATCGAAGCAAGAAATTGAACAAAAAATGGCGGAATTGATCAACAGGAAAGGTGTTGTGGTTCATCATGACAACGCAAGGCCACACATATCATTATTGACCCGGCAAAAACTAAGAGAATTTGGCTGGGAAGTTTTGATACATCCACCGTACATTCCTGACATTGCACCGTCAGATTATTATTTGTTCTGATCTTTTAAGCACTTTTTTGCTGGGAAGAAATTAACCACAAAAGATGATTGCGAAAAACCAACTGCGTCAGTTTTTCAACGATAAAAACCCGGTAGTCTACAATAAAGGAATCATGATTTTAAACCAAAAAATGACAGAAAGTAGTTGAATAGAATGGACAATATTTGGATTAATAATAACTTCTTTGTTCAAAAATAATAAGTGGTGACCGTGGCATGCAGGTTAAGTGTGTGGCTTAGCATGCTCGGAGCCCGGGTTCGATTCCCAGCCGCGGCGAAAAGTTTTTTTCAATAAAAAATTTTTCTGATCGGTCACCACCTCTCTGCAGACAATGGCAAACCTCAGAGAGTAAATAATGTCATGTAAAGCTTCTTGAGAACATGAACTTTAGCCGTTCGGAGTCGGCATAAAACATGTAGGTCCAGTTCTCGGTCAATTGTGTGCAAACATTTAATAACACACACACACAATTGATCATAAGAAGCTCGGTCAAAGTCCTTTCAAGGGCTGAAATGGCCAATTTGTTTTTTTTTTTTTGTTTAAAAATAAAATTTTTTTTTCTATACCCACTTTTTCCTAAACCCACTAAACTTGATCCGATTCAACTCCGCCTAGTGGTGATGATGGTAAGCCACTAGCCTGTCCCAAGCCATTGAAAAGAAGGAAGGTTGTGGCATGCGTATTTGGACTACGGTACAATTATGTATGTCACTTAAAAACATAGGCTACCATGAGCCCTCGCTTTGAGCTGCAAAATCATGGAAGTGGGACATAACATCTGGTAATTGTACCTGCGTATGCGTAACAAATGATATAAAACATACTGTTAGCACGGTGATAGTCAAGAAACCTGATTTAGCAACTGATAATTACTGACATGAATAAAATCTGATATACTCTATGGGTATATGAGTATAAGTGATGATAAATAAATTTCCAATGAAACTGGAAATAAATGGAAACTGGTCGATAAATTTAATTATATTCCAAAAACCATTCGACTTGAGAAAATAACTCTCAAGAGAAGTATTGGTCCAAGGTATTACACTGCCAAGTCTGTCGAGTGAGAAATATAATAGTCGCTGAGTACGAATAGGTCTCAGTGCGGTTATTTCACAGCACTGAAGTCTGAAAGCCGTCTGTTGAGGGTTGATTTCGAAAGTCCATGACTCCTCGCCATGGGGCAAGTAGTACTAAAACCGAAAGGTAGTTGCCTACTATAAAAATATTACTAATGTAATGATCCGATTCATTACAAATTGGACCGACCAATTGAAGCACTGCAAGCGAAGCCGAGGCGGCCATTCAAATGGCAACTATGTAGCTTCAATATAAAATGTAGCCCACATGACTTCTCCTTTTCCTTTTATTCTAATCTGGTCACCTTGTAGAGATATATGTATGCTATGTTTCATCGCCCGTTCCATGATAGAATAATTTTACCAGGCAGTGTTGACAAATGTTGATTCTCTCAGCTACAAGTAAACGAACTTTTATCAAAAACAGTTGTTCGTTGTTATATTCGTTGGCCCCATTCAGCTGTGTCAACTGTTGTGACAGCAACACATCGGGGAGCGCTATTATCGGTATTGAAGTTTCAGAAAAATTGTCAAGTTTATGAAATATCAAGCTTTGTATCAAATACGAATGGAAATTTTACCGACAAATTAAAAATTTTCTATTTTTAAATGCATTTTAATGCGCAACTTCATATTTATGTGCATCAAGTTTTGACTTAGCAGTTGGCAACTGTTGGGTACGCTGAATGTGACCAGTGAAAATTAATTGTATGCTATGACGGATTGTGAGCGCTCTCTTTCTTGTTATATTTTTTGACGAACGTCCGTTTCCAACAGAAACTACCTTGTAGTAATTATATCATGGCCCGTTCAAAACTTAAAATGCCTTTGCCAAAAAATCTGTTTTTTTTTTTTTTGAGTTGAATCGCTATTAAAGATAACGAGCTTTATGTTAAGTTGTGATAATTTAAATAATGAAAACATGAGCTGACAACAAATTATTTTAAGTGCCACAAAAAACATTAGTTTTTTTTTGGTTTTAGTAAATAATTTGAATTTAACCACAGCCTGTCCATCGTTTTCCAACAACAATTTGACAAAATTACCTCTGAGCCTGAGGCCTGTCGCTGAATTTTCTAAAACGTCTCATTCACGTTAACAATCTACTAACATAATTAAATGCTTTTCTAACGCAACGGAAACGGATGTAGCGCAACAGCACCATTTCGTAATCCGTTAAATTTGTATAGAGTCGAAAATAAAGTTTGTAGTTATTGTTTTGTTTTGTTGTTGTTGTTGTTGTATTTCTTTTTTGCGGTGACATAAATTTTCGGCTTGCCATTAGTAAGAATATTAATTAAACAGTAGTTAATGTTAGCTAGTTCAGCCCGAAAGTTGAGTTGGAATGGGTTGGCAGGGAAGCATGGCTTGTAGAACGTACACGCTGGCAGGGTTGTCTAACATTAACAGGAACATGTTCTATGGTTTTGTGCTCGTTATAGTTGTTTTGTTGTTTTATCATTTCTCATGATAATTTGATGTTAGTCGTTTTGTACAATATTTTAATGGCAGTGTAGAATTTTTGAGAGTGAACTGTGGTAGTGGAATGTATAGCACTTTTGTTGCTGCTGCTGCTAATGCTATGCTGAGCCTGGTTAGCTGGTGGGTGTAGCTGTCAAACCCATTTAGCAGAAACGTAACAACAAGTTACACAGTAGGTGGTCCCAACATGCATGCATGACGCAAACGTTAAAATGTAATTTGCTCAAAAATGGGCTAGTAGTTTAGCAGCAAAACTAGTGCCTTTCAGACGACTTTTTGGCAAGATAAGCTTTAAGCATTGTTTTAGGGCTTGTATGAGGCAGCAACAGCAGCTTCCCTCAGAAGACGACGACTCCAAGAGCTGGCATAAAATCCATATATTTTAAGTCATTACCAACTTGAGACATTATGTAACACGTCTCGCATAACTATCGTCTAGTCTTGTCGGCTCTCTCACACCACTCCGCCGCTCTCCACTTTGAGTTGATTAATTATTTTGGGTCACCAAAAAACCAAAAGCAGCAAAACAAGAATCTTTAAAAATCACAACATTTTCTAAATGTTTGCAACAAGAATTTTAGTCATATTTTAACTGCAATGAACGGCTCACCATCGATTGCTGTCAACCATGACAATTCCGAATTTGAGCCTTTTATAACCGGAAATTTGGGAAAAACAAAACAAAAAATAGCCCCGAAATATAAGCCAAAGTAACACCATCAATCATTTTGCCAAAACAGGACAAGCGGCAGAAAATGCCAAAGAGTTCGCGCCACAGTTTCTTAAAAGGTTGCCAAAGTTTTTTTTTTTCCCAATGTTTTTTTTTTTTTTTGTATATTTTGTTAGTTGCAGAAGAAAAACAAAATCATAAAGAAAACTCTGTTATAGCAAAGCAGCTTCATGCTCAGCCCCTTAACTTTCAGCACTTTCGGCAAGTTTGCGCTTAACCGCATTTAGCTAAGCAGCGAAGCGCAAAAACAGCAAAAAAATTTTTAAAATTATCCCATAGTTTTTTTGGGGATTTTTTTGTTTTATTTTTTTGGAGTTCTTTTTATTTCTGCGCGAAGAGGAAATTGATGTAGAGCACAGCGTTGAATGTACTTCCTTTAGCGAACACCAATTTTTTTTGTTTTTTTTTTTTTTTTTTCAATACATAGACTCTGGCTGTTGAGGGGTGGAGTGGTATGCTGCTTCAATGTGAAATTCGATTAAAAATTTATTTTATCTGTAGGCAAAAAAAAAAAACAAAAATTATATAAAACAAGTAAAGAAAGTCTAAAGTCGGTCTAGGCCGACTATGAAATACCCTAAACCCACTTTTAAAAAAAAAAATTTATTGTAAATGGGCGTGTCCGTGGGCGGATGAAGTCCATTTTTCCAAACCATCTTTGTCTTGTCGTAAAAAACATACGTGTCAAATTTTAGCTCTGTAGGTTAAACACATGCTTATTTATTGCGTTTTCAATTTTTGGGTTGTATGGGAGGTAGGCGTGTCCGTGATCGGATGACGTCCATTTTCCGAAGACATATTTGTGTTGGTATGAAACACATACATATCAAATTTTATTGTTGTAGGCTAATTATGAGCTGAGCTATGCAGTTTTCAATTTTCGCGTTGTAAGGGAAGTAGGCGTGTCCGTGGGCGGACGATGTCCATTTTTCAAAACCATCTTTTTTTTGTTATAAAAAACATGCGTGCCAAATTTTAGCTCTTTAGGTTAAACAGAGGCTTATTTATTGCGTTTTCAATTTTTGGGTTGTATGGCAGGTGAGCGTGTCCGTGAGCGGATGACGTCCATTTTTCAAAAACATCTTTGTGTTGATATAAAACACACACATACCAAATTTTATTGTTGTAGGTTAATTATGAGCTGAGTTATGCAGTTTTAAATTTTTGGGTTGTATGGGAGGTAGGCGTGTCCGTGGGCGGATTCCAAAAATATTCAATAGTGCAGATCCTTGGGTACATGTGACCATGTGTACCAAGTTTCATCCAATTATCTCAACTCCTTCTTCTTATCCTGTGTATACGGACAACACACAGACGGACGGACGGACGGACGGACGGACGGACATAGATAGCTCAACTCACGTGGTGACGCTGATCAAGAATATATATACTTTTCTATACAGGACTCGCTTCGTTCTATGCGTTACAAACGTTTGCACAAAGTTAATATACTCTGACCTTTCAGGTTTAGGGTATAAAAAAATTCTAAATGTAAAAAAATTTTTTCTTTATATTTGTCATCGCCTAATCTGGGCATAAGCGTGCGTTACAACGCCACAGACTGGAGTTGTTGTAATACAAAACAGCGTTTCCCAACTATTGAACATGCTGGGGTCAAGTTTTTCAAAAAGTACCAAACATTTTATTGGAGAAATTATTATTTTAGGAACAAATTCAATATTTAAATAGAAAAGAGGTTATCGGTATCATGAATTTTAAATAAAGTGTACTGATCACAGGCCTTTGGGAGTTTATCGAAAAGCGACAAATTTTTAAAATTTCATTTTGAAAATTTATTTTATTTTGGACCAAAGTGGATAAATTTTAGTGCACGGAGTACTTTTTGAACAACAAGTTTTGTATTTTAACAGAAAAGAGGTTTTTGGTATCGAACATTTTTCGTTTTCTGGGCCTCCGGGAGTTTTTTAAAAAAAAGACACTGTTCGAAATTTTTTTTTTTGAGGACATAGGTACTTTATTTAAGACAAAATTTGTTCAAGTATTCCAGATTTATACCCGATATTTCGACCCAAAAATATTCGTAGTTAAGGTAGGAGAGTGCAATGCCGCGAAAGACTTTTAGTTTTCAGTGACCAAGATATCTGTATATAGTTTTTAAACAATCTGGCTCACCTGTTTAAAAAAGTACTTTTCGAGTAATACGAAAAATACGTGGTTGAGGTTTTCATAGTATATTTTATTGGAAAAACAGTTATTTTTTCAACTTTTAGTTTAGTTTAGTTTAGTTAAGTTTATTGTCTATAAATTTTTTAAATGTTTTTTAGACAAGCAAACACTAAAATTAAAACTAAATAAATAAATCAGTTATAATAAAGATTAAATGCACGCATAAATTAATTTTTAGAGTAAGAAAAATCAATTCATATTTTTAAATTCAGTAAATTAAACATAGGTTTAATTAAATTAACATAGGTTCAATTCATAGGTTCAAACAACAAATAGGTCGATCTACAAAAGTCAATTTTAAAATAATTAAAATTTCGTAAATTTCTATGAGGAAATTAATTATCAATATTTCCATAAACTATCTCATTCATATAAAAAAGCGAGTGAATGAATTTTCATTTCCATCCATTTTCATTAATTTTTATGCATTTCCATCCATTTTCATTAATTTTAATTCATTTTCTTTCTATAATTTTATTTGTTTTCATTAATATTCGTTCGTATTCAATAATTTTCATTAATTTTTATTTATTTTTATTAATTGTAACAAAAAGCTCTATAAAAAAAATAATGCTAAAACAATTTCTTTATTTTTATGAAAATTTTGTAAGTCAATATTACTAATATTACCAAAGTCCAAGCAATTTCCATTTCTTGCTTTTGTTTTAAATTACTATTTGAAGCCAGCCTACGAGCATAAATTAGCATCTTTGTATTTCTATAAAGCTGAGGAAAGCAATTTAGCACGAACTTAGCTTTATCAAAACTTTAAAACCTTAAAAACTTAAAAAAAAGAACTGGCTCTACATGTTTTATGCCGACTCCGAACGGCTAAAGTTCACGTTCTCAAGAAGCTTTACATGACATTATTTACTCTCTGAGGTTTGCGATTGTCTGAAGAGAGGTGGTGACCGATCAGAACATTTTTTTATTGAAAAAACTTTTCGCCGCGACTGGGGATCGAACTCGGGCTCCGAGCATGCTAAGCCATACACTTAATCTGCATGCCACGGTCACCATCATTCAAATAATGATAGAATATTTCACCCTTAATTTCAAAAATAGTCTCCAAAAATTCGTTAAAATTAATAAAAAAGTTAAACTAGTAGAAAATTCATTGAATTGAGACAGGACAATGTCTGTTGAGGTTAAAACTAGGTTAAAACTAGAGGTTGAACTAGGTTAAACTATAAAACAACTCGTAACGTTCAACAAAGATGCTTCGAAAAAAACGTTGAAGACCCCTAAAAGCGATTCGCTCATTCGCTGCCAATTCATGTTCGGTTCTCCTGGCGAATCGCTTCAGGCACCTCTCGCCAAATTGTTGGCGAATCTTATCGACGAATCGTTTAAAACCTTCTCGGCGATTCTTTCGTGACACTTCCTTGCGATTTGCTAAGAGCTCTCATGTCAATTCGTTGGCGATTCTTTTCAGTCAAATTACTTTTATGGCATTTAGCGATACTTGGATGACTCTCCAACAAGCTCGCCGGAAATCTCTTAATTGGAAAAATCTAAATTTTTCCAATTCAAAGATTTCACTTAGCACTTTTCTAATTTATTTAATTTTTTTTCAATTTTTTAACAACAAAACAGAGGAATTTTTCGATGAAAATTCGATTTCTTCAATATTTTTACAATAAAATACCATAATTTTTCGTTGAAAAGTGTTGCTATTGACTTTTGCGGGATCAAAAAAAGTTTTTGTTTCAAAAGTACTTGGGTCTTGAAAGGAGAAGGAGAAGGCGGAAGAACTTCTCTTAATCTCGATTTTTCTATTAAGAGATTTCATTAGGTATTTTTCTAATTTATTCAATTTTTTTTCAACAATAATTGTACAACAAAAAAGAGGAATTTTTCGATGAAAATCCGATTATTTTTTCGAATTTTTAAATTTTTCAACAAAAAAATGGCGTAATTTCTTGATGAAAATCCGATTACTTTTTCATTTTTGAAATTTTAAATAACAAAATAGCGGAATGTTACGATGAAAATTGGTGCTTTTGCCAAGTGTTTTGGGTGCAAGAGTAGAAGGGGGAGGGGGGGGTGGCGTAAGAACTTATCCTTTTACTAAATTTTAAACAGTTTTGTACTTCAGTTGAACTTGTGATGAGGAATCTTCACAACCTTTTTCTTCACAACCCAGGTTACATTTTTTCGAATTCTTCATCAAAAATCTATTGCCAATTAAGTATATTTTTTGATGAAAGTAAAAAAAATTTTAAAAATATACTTTATTCTGTGAAAAGAGTTTTGGTTAAAAACTTTAACCGTTCCCGTAAAACAAATTTATCAAAGTTTGCAGTTTTTAACCATAAAATCGAAAACTTTATTCAAACATTTTTTATTCAAAAACGGTTTGGACTATTTTGATTTTTAAGCTCTATATTTTTTCTTCGTTTCATCATTATTTCAATATTAAAGAGTTTAGGTCAGTCGACTTTTTTACTTATTTTCATTGAATTTTTGAAGGGGAAAGAAGTTTTAGTCAGTTTTGTGTGCTTTTTGGTCATGCTTGTGCGTCGTTTGCTGCAAACCTACTCCGATGCCTGCTTACAATGTAAGCTAGGTGTCACCAGTGTTTTAGCGGAAAGGCCTGAACAAATGTAATAGAATATTGCAAACAGGTGGTATTGTAGGTTTTGCACCTCTCTTGTATGGAAGCTATAATCGATTTTATCAACTTCTTTATATATGTATACCAGTATGGTTTTTTGTAATCTGTGTTCAATATGATTAAATTGCAAAAAATAAATGAAAAAAAAATTATAATAAATTGTTAGATAAAGTATTGTTTGCTTAACCTTTGCACCCAAGTAATCAAGTTTGAGTACCACTGCCTGTGATGTCCATTTTGCTAGGTGTCAAACGAGTTTTTCTTGACAGCATTTCGGAGCAGCGCGAAGTGATTAATCAATGTTGTCGAGTTGTTGTTGTTGTTGTTGTTGTTGTTGTTGGTGTTGGTTTTGTTGTTATTGTTGGCATGACGAACGATAGACGCAGAAGTCTTCTTCAGCGCAGAGCAGAGCAAAGCAGAGGCTGGCTCATTTATCAACACGACCAACAAAGAGTCCCAAAACAACAATAAATGGCTAGTTTGTTCGTTTTGATGTTGGTTGGTAACAAAAAAAAAACAAAAAAAAAAAAATAAATTAAAAAAAAAAAACTCCAATAAGAAATATTCCAAAAAGACACAGTAAATGTGCACGAATAAGCAACGATTGATTATTAAATACAGCGCCAACGGATGGCAACACTGGCTTGGCATTAAGCTGCAAAATAAAATTCTATGAGGCATGCAAGTAATGCGCCATGATGAGATGACGATGATGCTTCCTTAGTTCTGTATGTGCAGCAGCCATGATTGCCCGACACAGCATGCAGGATGCTGCTGAGCTTTCAGCAAACAAAATGGTTTTCATAACATGCCAAAATTTATACATGATAGCCCGGTTTATGCAAATTAAAACATTGCTTCGCCGCACTCAGCTCAAAAGCCGGCAGCATCGAGTCTCAATTTCCGTTTAATTCCCTGCCATTCCGTTTGTTGACTGCTTTATGCGTTACTAGCTGCGAGTTCCGCTGCATATCCTTAAAATTGCTTAAAAATCCTTAAGATTTGTTAACAGCACGTTGTGCCATCAGCCACAAGACTAGGACCAGACAGCAAAGATGGTTGTAACGACAAGGCCAAGAGAGCAAGCATCACATGCTAGTTATTCCGCCAATAAACCAGAGTTTGGGCATGTTTCCAGCAGCACAAGCAGCAGCAGCGGGGTCTCCTAGTAACATCGCAGCCGGATGCGATGCTTCTTCATCGAAGTAAATTCCGTGCTTGGCTTGAGTTGTTGTCTGCCAGCGAGACTTCGACGGAAGTGCGGTTACTCTAGCGGTTTGTTTATTGGCGGCTAAAATACGCGCATCCTGCGAAATTTTTCTAACTGTGCTGCGAACTCGAAGTTGCTACTCGGCGTTTATGCAAGGGGTGGGGCAAATTGATAAAGTTTCGATGAAGTCTGCGAGGAAATCGATAAATGATGAGTGGCAAAGTGGTCACTAGGGAGAGAAGGCAGTTAAGAGCAAAAGAATTATAACTGAATTAAATGGAACTTTTTAACCCGATGGCAAATGAAGCATGACAAAAACGACTAAACAATTCTCTATTGCATTTGCTAAGGCATGGCCGCTACAACAGCGATGACGTGTACCTTACATAGTAAGCGGGTTAACGTCGAACAAGCGGGAAGAGAACACCTACAATTTAAATTTATACAGAAAATAATATGAAATAAATAAATAAGTATAAATAACAATCCACAGTTTACAATTGACAATTAACAATTGACAATTGACAATTGACTATTGACAAATTAACATTTACAATTGACAATAAACAATTGACAATTTAAAATTTACTTTTGATTGATCATTGAAAATTGATAATTAACAATCAACAATTGATCATTTATAATTGACAATAGAAAATTGTCAAGTGACAACTGAAAATTACCAATTGACAATTAACAATTGATTATTTAAAATTGACAATAGAAAATTGCCAAGTGAGAACTGAAAATTACCAATTGACAATTGACAACTAACAATTGACAATTAATAATTGAGATTAGTAAATTAACAATTAATAATAGATAATTGACAATTGACCATTGATTTTTGACAATTAGCTTTTTACAATTGACCATTGACAATTTAACATTGATAACTGACAATTGACCACTGACCATTGAAAATAGACAATTTAACATTTAGAATTAAGAATTGACAATTACCAATTAACAATTTACCATTGTCTTGTGACAATTTACAATTGACCGTTGACAATTTAACATTGAAAATTCACAATTGACCATTCATAATTTAGCATTAACAATAGACAAGTGACAATTTACTATTGACATTGACAATTGAAAATTGAAAATTAACAATTTCATTGAAAATTGACGTTTTCCATTGACAATTGAAAATTCTCACTTGTCTATTGTCAATGCTAAATTGTCAAATGTAAATTGTCAATTTTCAATATAAATTTTTTAACATTAACAATTGACAATTATCAAACTACAATTGACAGTTGTCAAATAACAATTCACAATTGTCAAATTACAATTGACAGTTGTGAAATTACAATTGAAAATTGTCAAATTTCCATTTGACAATTAACTATTGACAACTGACAATTGACAACTACCAATAGAAAATTGATAACTGACAATTGATGAGTGACAATCTATAATTTTAAACTAACAACTAACAATAGGTAATTTACAATTGAGCATTGAGACATGACATTTTACAATTGACATATGCAAATTTACCTTTTGCAATAGGCAGTTAACAATTAAAAATAGATATTTGACAAATGGCCATTGACCTTTGACAATTGACAATAGCCGATTGTTAATTTTACCTTTGCAATTGACAATTTACAATTAACAATTAACAATTTATAATTGAAAATTTATAATTAACAATTGACAACTGAAAATTGACAATTACCAATTTCCATTGACAATTTAAAATTGTCAGTTGGCAATTGTCAACTTACAATTAACAACAGCCAATTGACAACTGAAAATTACCAATTGACAATTGACAATTGACAATTTACAATCTAAAGTTAACAATAAATAATTGACAATTGACCATCGACATATGACAATTTATAATTGACACTAGGCAATTAACAATTCATAAAAGAAGTTTTACAATTGACCATTGACAATTTACCATTGAAAATTAACAATAGACAACTGATATTGACAATTGAAAACTTACAATTCAAAATTTCCATTAAAAATTTATGTTTTCCATTGACAATTGAAAATTGTCAGTTGTCTATTGTCACTGTTAAATTGTCAAAGTTACATTGTCAATTTCAATGAAACTTTTTTACAATTGACAATTTTTAAATTATAATTGACAATCAAAAATTGACAATTGACAATTACCAATTAACAATTTATAACTGACAATTGATAATTGACAATCTATAATATAAAACTAACAATTAACAATAGATACTTGACAATTGACCATTGATCTCTGATAATTGTCAATAGACAATTGACAATAGCGATTGGTAATTTAAGATTTTGAATTGACACTTACCAATTGACATTTTAGAATTGACAATTGACCATTGACAATTGAAAATTGGCAATTGGCAAAATAAAATTTACAATTGAAAATTCACAATTGACAAATGGAAATTCGAAATTGACAATTTTCATTGAAAACTGACTTTTTCTTTTGGCAATTAACAATTGCTAGTTGACAATTGACAATTAACAATTGAAAATTGACAGTTGACAATTGACAATTGACAATTAACAATTGACAATTGATAATTTGCAATTTAAAATTGAAAATTGACAATTCGCCATTGATAATGAACAATAGAGAATTTACAATTGACAATTTACAATTGAAAATTGAGAATTGACATTTTACAATTGATAATTTACAATATAAAATTGAAAAATGACAATTTGCAATTGACAATTGAAATTCAGAATGAGCAATTTCCATTGAAACTTGACAATTACAATTGACAATAAACAATTTACAATTGAAAATTCAGAATTAGAAATTTCCATTGAAACTTGAAAATTGACAATTATCAATTGACAGTTGACAGCTTTTGCTTTTGACTATTGGCTATTTCAAATATAAAAATTACGAAAATATTATTTGAATTTGTTATGCGAGTTGGTAAAAAGAAATAAGTATGTTAATAAGAAAGGAAACGGAAAAGGTGGAAAATAACCATTGAAGTTATCTGTAAGTTAGAAGTTAAAGAAAAGTTAAATTATTCCAAAGGATTAAAATATCGTACTTAACAAAAACGGTAAGAAAGGCATGCATAAAGTTTAAAAAAAAAAGTGAAGACAACATTAAAAGCAAAACATTTAAACAACAACGCTTTCTTACCCATTCTACCTCTACAACATCTTTAGTTTAAACTGACAACAGCGCGATTTGCTGTCATTGTCGTTGCAAAACTCGAAAAAGTGAAGTGCTCATTTTAAACAATTAAAATTAATTTAAATGCAAATTAATTTTCCGAATTAATGGCTTCGGGTTCAATGGGTTAAGCACTAGAAGTGGTTAAAAAAAGAAAAACAACAAGCAAGTTTGGTTTTTTTTTTGTTTTTTTGTCGTCCTTGCATTGCTTAACTTACACAAAGTTTTTGTGTTACTTTTCTTCTTTTTTGAACTTTTGAAATAAATTTTTAATTTATTTTTTTCCGCTGCTGCTGCTGTTGCTGCTCTTACAGTCAAAGTTGAGACACTTGAGGCAAAATCCTTTTTTTATTCAAATGCACGCTTTGGTGCTTGTTTGCAACACACTCACTTCGCTGCCTTTGCCTGCCTCTTTGCCTGTGTTCGTCTTATCATTTCATCATCTACCGCTGCCTGAGGAACGTTAGGATATACAAGACGCACAGTCAAAGTTATTTAAAGCTATTCTTACTTTTCTGTACGCTTGCCTTTAAGCTGGGCGCACAGATGTAGTTGGATTAATACTCTCTGACTCCCACGTGAAAAGGACTTAGGTACACACATAGTACATATATGATTCAGAATGAAGTCGTTGTCGTTTTATCCTCATCATTGCGAACGCATAACGGAAGGGTTTATTTTGTATAAGTTTGTATGGTGCTTTTTATTTTTTTTTTTTGTTTTTTGTTTTTGTTTACCAGAGTGTTGGATAAGCCATATATAAATACCTATGTATGTTTGTGCGGGTATATTTGTGTATAGTAGTTGTTTCCCCGGAGGCCAATACTTTGTTTGGTTGGCAATTTTTCCCAATTCGGTGCTGTTGATCCATATGTACGCTACATAAGTCAATTTGGCGTTTTACCAATATAAAAGCTGGCAAAATTTGAAGTAGTCCCAACAACATCGTTACCAGCATTACGTTATACCGTTTATATAGAGGCTAACTGTTTGGTTGGAAATTTGTAACCCTTTCGAATTGCCAGATAAGTGCGACGACATCGGCAGACGACTGTGTGGGTTCTGCTCTTCGATTTGCACACAACACCTACGTTTGCTAAAATTGTTATTTTTCTAATATTTTACCTTCATCTCATATTTGTAAATATGATTTTAAAATAAATGATTCCTTAGAGGTGCGTGCGCTAAGAGCATATCGTACACACCCAGCAAAAAAAGTTCGAATGTTGAAAATAATGAAAAATTTTGAAATTGTGAAATTGAAATAATAAAAGAAACTAGAGTTCGCCAGTGGCCAAAATTCGACCTTTTCACATACATTAGCTGTTGATTCGATACAAAATTAATGTCAAAAACAATTTTTTTTTTCATACAAATTTGTCAAAAAAATCTTTTAAAAGGAGTCGGTGCACTCCTTCCCCGCACTCTGATTCATTTTAAAAATTATCAAAATCGGTTGAGAAATACGGAAGAAAATGGTTCCGAACTGTTATTCCTACGCCTATTTATGCATAGATAACGGGTAACAAATTATTCTTCCTCTTTACCTGATAGTTCCAAAAATAAAAATGAACAATGTCTCAAATAAATTCCTCAGAAGTATGCACTTAAAAAATGTATGACATTGGCTTCAATATCGTTACTTGTCCGTTTTTCGTTCACAAAAGGATTTAATTTGGGTGGAAATACGTTTTTATTAAATTTTTAATTAACCATCTTGAATGCGCTATTTCGAATTTTGCAAAATAAGCCTGGAATTCATGTTCTGCGACTACTGAAAACCCACGATATGAAATTTCAGAATAACATCCTCTTTTTGAATGTTTTTGTACGCCATCTTGGCTTTAATGCCCTCCATATGATAGCCATATTGTTTTCAATATTAAAAATTTGGAATATCTACATTGGAGTTGCCATCAACTTATGACAGAAATCCTACCCATGTTTTATTTAGACACCTGCCTTGAGGGCTTAATTCTGCTGTAATTCCAACTCCAAGTTCGGCGCCGACACATTTTATCGGTTATCGTCATCAGTTCTCCTAGTTATAAGTAACTATTCACCATTTACGATATCTTACTAACTGTTGGTATGCAAAATTGTTTAATCCAGCGATTTGGTTACCAAATGCAAGCGCATTGCTCACATCAAACTCTCCATTTGCTCTTGATTAAAGTTTTCTACCAAATGTGAGAATTGAACTCAGGCTTCTCCGATGCGTTGGCTCGCACGCCACTTAATTAGTACGTACGGCCATGGCCCACTCAAACATCCGATGGTTTTGTCTACGAAGACTTATCCACAATGTCATGCATCCTTAAGTCATGCAAAAATGCATTCCGTTTATACAAAAATGTAATAAGAGAACCTTGACCAGGCAACAGGGGCTCAGGCTTAAGAAGAACCCAATGTTCGGACACCTTCAACAAATGCCACGTCTCGTACAAGCGTGGGTAACCAATTCAATTCCGACTTTGACTCCATATAGATTTAAATTAAGATATGATGCATTGGTTAAGTAAGGCCTTCCTATCCGAAATACTCAAATCCCTATACGTCAAGCTCACAGCCCAATTAGACACCAAAAAAGGCAAAGCTTTAATAATACGGTACGCAATATTGCTTTACACTACCATCAAATCAAAAGCAGGCAAGCCCATAAAGCCAGCAAGGCATCCATAGAGTCTGTACGGCACATCGGCATACATCCAATCAAGATAACCCTCTGACAAGAGACTATCTTCTGGCAGCCCACAGCAGAACTGACTAGTCGCCCCAAGCAGGTTAACCATAAGATGCACAAACAACGAACAGCACACTAAATATGAGGTGAAAACCAGTGTACTGAAGCATGAAGCTAGAAGATAATATTACCGCATTAGAGGTACCGACAGATTCGAATTTCTCTGTGAATCCTACCGTGTATCCAAAAAGGTCTTGAAGAAAGCTATTATCAAGAGCAAGCAAGAGTGCATCCTGCAGCTATGCGATGAGGTAGAAAATAGCCCTTGGAGAACCGCCTATTGGCTGGTTACAAAAGGTTTAAAAGCTAAAGGCTTTCACACAACCCATTTCTACGGACCCACGTCTGCTTAGCATCTTAGTAAGGACTATCTACACGAAGCAGTTGATGGTAAACGCTGATAAGGTGGTAACAATTACCAATTCATAGCCGAATATTTACAGAATAGATCAGCATGAGGTATCTCAATTTCCATGACGTAACGTGGTTTTGAACCTAAGCATTCATTTTGGAAGGGACCCCAGTCAGCGTTACAGTCTGCATCGTCGATTAGGGAGATTTTTTCTGAAGAGTGGAAGGAAATCATCTAAGAAGAGACTACTGTCGGTACTGTCAACTGCCATTGTCATATAGGATTCATTTGCCCAAGTGGAATACCCCCAATAAGATCAACAAAGAAACGTGCAAGGGACCCAGTCATCGTTACCGCCTGCATCGTCGTCTAGGGAACCAAAGCGACTCCCTTTGATAAAATTAACAAAGAAACGTAGTTCTCTTGATAAATGCATTCCCGAAGCCATGTTATCGTCAAGTTGGTTAGGTAACGAAGGCTCCAAACTTGACCATTACCCAAATCGACATAAGTCCATCAGCTTTTCGGCTTAGTGCTGTTACCCCACCCAGCGAATGAGTTAATTAGGCGGTTCCACGGGGTTCATACAGGAACAGAGATGCAATGCGGAGTTTTAGATTAAGTGTGTGAGAATCGCGCAATACCGTCTGCACGGTAGGCCTTGTGAAAGTTCCCCATTCGGAAATAAAATAAAAAACATGAAGTCTCTAGAAGTCTCTAGTCACTTCTTAGGCTTCTAAGAATCCTAAGCACTCGTTCTACCACTATCAACGTCTTTCTAATTCTTCTATAGGTGAACCAACAGTAAGACGAATCGAAATTTAGATTTCACTAGACAATGACTCAAAAGTTGATGATTTTTTTTCAAATCGGAGAAATTCCCATGGAGCTGTTTTGGTAAAAATATCAAAGCAAAATACCCGTGATAAGCAAAAAAGTAAAGATTTTGATACTGTCAACTGCCATTGTCATATAGGATTCATTTTCCCAAGTGGAATACCCTCAATAAGAAGAAAACAAAGATATTATCTAAAAAAAATTTTGAAAAATTTCATCTTACATACTTCTTTGAGACCGCGATGAAACGATATTTCGTCATATTCCAAAATATGTGTTTTTTTTTTAAACATCTATAAAATATGTATTTTTCAGGGTATCAAATTTTTAATCGCATAGCTGATGCACGCATCCTCCATGCTAACAAAGGACCTATCACGCACGCTTCTCTATTAGAGAAATACCTCTGACAAAGCTTAATTTTCCGGAAGTCCATCTCATTTAACTTGCCGAGTACCTTATGCTGGCAAAAATAGCACCTTAAAAATAAGAAAATGCAATTCCTATTGGATTTATTATTAGATTTATACTTATTTCTTACAACTCTGTCTCTACCTTAAGTTACTCGATGTCTGGCATTGCATTCGCCGTTTCTTTCTTTTCGATAATGCTTTCCGATATGCCCCTAAAATGAGGGGACAGTGATATTTTATTATATGCGAGAGTGTGGCCTTTCACAAGGACCCACTTTGCAACGCACCAAATCCCTGTATTAAACCCTTGAAACCGTCATAGGACATAACTTTTTTGATCAAGTAGGGAGCCTTTTTTCTCACCATTTTAAAAAAAAAAGCCACGGTACTTTGTTGATATTTACGCGGTTCACTTCAGGAAATGGTCACTAGATGACGACGCTGTCGGTTCTATCGACTGTGGTCTCACCTGACGACTGTGATCCCTACTTGGTATGGAAATGCTTCGGAAAATGGTCTCTAGAAGACGACGCAGGAGAAAGTGATGGTATGAAAGATACTGTTCAGAGCCTGTTCGAGATATAAATAGCTCCAAGATTATGACAGAATAAAGATAGCTCTCGAGACATAGATATATTATATTCGAGATATAGATAGCTCTAAGATTATGGCAGAAAAACGCTTCAGTAGTCAGGTAGTTTAAAAGACTCTTTAATGTATTCTACTTCGAAGCATTCACTCGATCCATTTCCGATCATTTTGGGTGCCAATTGTGCAAAATTTAAGATATAGGTAGAATCCCTTAACCGCTTTTTCCCATTCCTGTCTGCTGGTGTTGAATGTGATGTATTTTTAATCGAATTTCACACTAGGTTTTTAATAGTTGGTCGTTTTTTTCAGTTCTACAGTGCAAAAAGAAACAGCATAGTTGCATGTCTGACTCACTGGGGCGATTTGCGACCGTGGTAACCGGTTAAGGAACTATTTTCTCTTCCAGAAACAATGGAAACATTTCTAGGCCCGCCTTTGGCGTAGATTTCAAGTTCACTTCTTATTTTAAACATGATCTCGAGGCCATTCCAAAAATGAATATTTATTTTTGTCGCCAAAATCATATTTTTTCCCATAACTCAAGTATTTCTCAACACTCAGAAAAAAGTTTCTCGGAATATGATAAAAAAAGGCATCGTATTTAGAGAAAAATGGTATAGATTTTGCTCCAGAGAATGCTTTTCTCTAAATGTGATCCTTAAAATTCCCTAAAAATGATAAAAAACTTCTATGAAAAAGAGAAATACATAAAAATAGATCGTTTGTAGAGGAAAATACTTTTTATTTTCGAGAAATTATTTGTAATTTTTGAATAAAATACTTCTCATAGTGAATTTTTTATCAAAATATAGGAACATTTTTTTATTTTCAATAAATTCATATCTATAAATTCCATTCCTCTATTTCCGTTATCCCACAAGTGAAGAAATATTTCTTTGAAAGTGTGAAAATTTATTCTTATTGGAGGAAATTTTATTTGAAGAAGAGAAAATTGCTATTATCGAAAATAGAGACATTTTTTATTGGAGAAAGATATGTGTTTTTTTTGAGTGAAGTATTATTGTAAATATTGAAGGTATTTCTCTGAAAAATTTAATGTACGCGAGTTCATTTAATAATTCATATTTATTTTAAGCAAAAAAGTCCATGAAAAACATCAACAATTTTTTTACTTTTAAGAATTTTCACTTCTTTCACATGTCAAGTTTTTCTTTTGTTTTAAAAAAAAAAGTTATGCAAGTTACTTTAATGTATGATTGTTAATGTAATCTTAATTTTCATGCAATGTTGCTTTCATTCTCATTAAATGTGTAAGATTCACTTCAATACTGTGTTCGCTGCTGCATGTGATTTTTGTTTTTTATAAAAAATTTGTTTATAAAACTTATACAAGTTACTTTAAAATTTATATGTTGAAAATCAGAAAAATTTTTTTATTAAAGAATTTTCACTTCTTTTGTATGTTTGTACGCTTTTTTAGTTGTATTTTCGCCAAAAATATTTACACAAGTTACTTGTATGAATGTTAATATATCGTTAATTATCATTTTATTATGATTGAATCCATCAAAATGTTTAAGATTTATTTCTCTCATGTGAACGCTGCTGCAAGTGATTTTTTTTTAATTTGCACCAAAAAAATTACACAAGTTACTTGTGTGAATATTATTACATCTTGAATTGTCATTCAATGTTGCAAATTAGAAATTTTTTTTAAGAATTTGCACTTCTATGATGCTCACACGTTCCTTTTTGTTATTTTTCAAAAAATAAATTATGCAAGTAACTTTTATGAGTGTTAGTATATCGTTAATTTCCGTATAATGTTGATTTAACTCATATAAAATGTATAAGATTTACTTTAATCAGATTTTGTTTCGCTGCACTCGATGTGCAAGTTTTTATTTTTTATTTTCACAAGAAAAATTAAACAAGTTACTTGTATGAATGTAAATATAGCGTCTATTTTCATGTAATGTGGATTAAGTCAAATAAAATGTGCACGATTCACTTCTGTGACGTTTATGTTGCTGTACGTGATTTATATATTTTTTTATTTTCACCAAAAAATTATAAAAGTTACTTGTATGAATGTTAAATTGCAAGTTATGTTGATTTAATTCACATCAAATATGTAAGAATCATTTCTATTACTTTTAAGGTGCTGCACACAAATTTTGTTTTTCATTTTCGCCAAAAAAAAAAAAAAAAAATTACATAAGTCATTTGTATGAATGTTAATATAACGTTATAAATTATTTATTGTTGATTTAACTCATATCGAATGTGTAAAATTCAATTCTGTCACCTGTATGCATTTCATTATCACCAAAATATTATACAAGTAACTTGTATGAATGTTATTATAACGTTACTTTTCATTTAGTGTTAATACAACTCATATTAAATGTGCAATATTCAGTTTTATCTCGTGCATGAACTAGTATATTTTTACAAAAAAATTATACAAGTAACTTGTATAAATGTTAATGTAACGTTAATTTTTATTAAGTGTTGATTTAACTCACATCGAATGTGTAAAATTCAATTCTGTCACCTGTATGCATTTTATTATCATCAAAATATTATACAAGTAACTTGTATGAATGTTATTATAACGTTACTTTACATTTAGTGTTAATATAATTCATATAAAATGTTTAATATTCAGTTTTTTTTAGTAAATGCACTTTATTTTCGCTAAAAAAATTATACAAGTTACTTGTATAAATGTTAATGTAACGTTAATTGTTATTAAGTGTTGATTTAACTCATATCGAATGCGTTAAATTCAATTTTGTCACGTGTTTGTACATTATTTTCACCAAAATATTATACAAGTAACTTGTATGAATGTCATTATGACGTTACTTTTCATTTAATGTTAATATACATAACTCATATAAAATGTGTAAGATTCAGTTCTGTCTCGTGCATGCACTTTATTTTCACTAAAAAATTATACAAGTTAATGGTATAAATGTTAATATAGCGTTAATTTTTATTAAGTGTTGATTGAACTCATATCAAATGTGTAAGACTTAATTTTGTCACGTGCATGCGTTTTTTTTTTCACCAAAAATTACACAAATTACTTGTATAAATATTGATATAACTTTAATTTTCATCTAGTGTTGGTTTAATTCATATAAAATTTGAAAAATTCACTGCGTTTACGTGTAGGTGTTTTTGTTTCACTAAAAAAAATTATACAAATTACTTGTATGAATGTAAGTATAACGTTAATTTTAAGCTAATGATGATCTAATTCATATAAAATGTATTGGAAAAATAAATAAAACTTTACTTTTTAACTTCGGTTTACCCAAAAGTTTGACAGGCTCAAAACTGTCGAAGCGCTTATGTAAATTTACATAAGTTTTTTGTTAATTTTACTTAAGCAGTTTTTTCATTAGCTAATATTATTTTATTTTCATTTCCGTTATATCAGTTCAAAATGTTTACAAAGCCATTTGCCAACTTTTTGCTGTGTGTGTTTTTTTTTCACATTTTTTTTTTTTACTTTTTCATTGTGACCTGCGTTTGCATTAGGCATTAAAGCCCCTACCACACTACTGTCAAAGGGTTGACACAATATAATGATTTACTGTAGCAGTTTTTCTTAATATTTTTTTTTTCAACTTTGAAATTTCTTTTGCTGTAAAGGTTTAAAAAAAAAATGCAAACAAAAAAAATGGCGCCCAATGGTATTGAATAAATTCCTGCTTTCACTCTGCAAACAAATAAACAATAAATGTGCGTTGTAGAGCATTTTTTTTTTCTATGCCACTTTTTTTGTCCTTTTTTTCTAGCTTGTTTGTTATCCCCACCTAGTATAAAGGTTAAGTTATAAATACATGCTGTTACGCAAAAGTTTGTGCTTAAACACCAAATCAATTTGATGCGCATAGCATAGAACAGGGTGCTGCAGCATCATTGCCAAATAGTCAGATAGATAGAGGCTGGATAGTTCAGTATTGGATCTAGTTGGTCCCTGTGGTCAGCTGCTCCAATGTTGCTATATGTTGGTGTCCATTGGTAAGCAACAGCGGGCAAACTTAACCTTGCCATAAATTATCAAATGTAAGCCTTTGATCGAAGCTATCTATGCGGTCCATTTGATTTTGACTCTTGTTGCTGCATTGATGAAAGCATGAGAATGGTATTGATGGCAAAACAATGCTAAACCATACCGAACCAAACCGAATCGAAGCAGGACATGAAGCACAAACGCATGGCGTTGGCGACACTTGCCTCAATAATTCATTGGAATCATGATAAATGTGCGGATTTTGAATTGAAATTGCTTTGTTACAATGTTTCACAGCGTCAGTTGCACGCACGCACGCTGGTAGCCAGGCAGGCAGGCAGTCAGGCTTTTAGCCCGTGCCCTGAGTCAGCTTTCTGTGTCAGCACTGTTGCTGACTTAGCATTATGCTGACACTCAGATTTCCGCTGTTACTCAAATCATCTTCATGCCGGCATTTCCTGTGCTCTGTGCATAATGAATAGATTTTCGGATACTAGTTGTGCTTCGCAATGCGTCGTCCATGACGACTGCTGTTATTGCTGTTGCTGCTGCTGTTCTAACCCTCAAATCGATTTAACCCTTCACACAGCCCATTAAGAGCTGGTTATTTATGGTCATGCTTGGCTTTACATAAATGCCAAAATTTGCAATGTTGGCAACATGTTTTCATGAAGACGCTCTTTAATCAGAGATAATGAGATGGGAAACTTCTTTTTAGCAATGACTTTTTCATGTTTCCCGCCATATTCATGCTTCTTCTTTAACTTTTTGTATACTTTTCGAAGGCTCATGTATTGTGTACGCGATTCACCTCATAGTTGTCAAGTATTATTGTCAGATTTTATAAATAGGGTTGCAATGCAAAAAAATAAAAATGTACTCCTAAATCAAAGTTGCTTTGAACTAAAATGTCGTAAGCGGTGGACTTATGGCATTTTCTTTTCTTTCTAAAAGAAATAGAGAATAAATTACATTTTTCTGTTGACCCTCTAAGCAGAGAGTGAAGAATATTTTAAATTTTATCTTGAACTCAACAATTTTTACCTCTTCTTAGTCGAGATAAGTGCAACAAACTATATTTTGCATAATTCTAGTTTATGGCCCACACCTCTTTATTTTGTTTTCGAATCTGATCATATGTATATAGGCTTCTTAAACTCAATGGGGGTAAAATAAAAGAAGCTCTTTTATATCTTAGGAGATAAAATTCATCAAAGTTTGGAAAATTAAATAATTTTTTGCCGAATTTTCACTACATAACAATAAATTCAAACGGTAAACTTACTTCAATTATTTAACTTATTTTAACATTAAATTATTTACCATTTTAAGCAAAGTTGTGCCAAAATACAACGCACTCATACTTTTACTTTAAGCTGCTCATGGCCTTCTAGATTGAATATTTGAAAATAAACGTCTTTTAAATATTTAAGTGAAATTTATTGCTAATTTTATGTTAAGTTTTATTACAATAACTTATTCATTTAATGTCCTGAATTCACAGATATATATATGATATATATATATATGAGATGAAACATAATTATTTTTGTGTCAAGCGAAAGCTTCATCGATCACTTCCAATGACATGTCTTTATAGAAATAATGGGTTCCGCAAGCGAGATGGTAATCCACGATTCGAACTTTTGGGATTACTTTATCGATAACATGTTAGCAAGGATTTTGCTGGTGCTTAAATGAAATATCAATAATAATGTTAATTTATTTCTTAACATTTCACTTTTCTGTTCCTTCAGTTTGTAGCATTTGAGGACAGAATATTTAGAGGAAACTGCAATTAATCTTACTTTTGAGATCAAAATTTCAGAGAAAAGATCACGATTCAATTTAAAAAGATAGTTTATTTGAGAAAAGAACCGAAAAACTGCTAATTCTTAATAAGGGCAGAAATAATGTTAAATTGTTCTGCGCCTTGATGTTATACCTAGTGGAGACGTCCTGTAACGCATACCCGACCTATATAAAATTATTCTCAATGAAATAGTACTAGTACAGTACTATTATAAATTCGTACTTATTAATTCGTATCGAAAAAACCTACTTCAAATAATACAAAACTACTTTTTCAAGCAACACTGCAGTTAAGATTCAGGCCGTGGTGGCTTTCAGATTAAAACAGTGACCGTCTTCAGACGATACAAATGCTCTGATAGAGATTCTTAACTTAGCGCTTTTTTTCTATAACTGAATTGTTAAGTCAGACTTCAAAAATATTGAAAAATTGTTCGAATGCAAGTCCAAGTACCAAATAACAACGAATAAACATACTGCGGTCGTTAAAATGCATATTTGATGAGAATTTTTTAAAAAAATTTATTTATTTAAAGTGATGAAAATAAATTATATTTTCGTAAGTGTTCCAAACTGTTGGCTTACTGTCTTACATATCACCAGTTTGACAACTATTATGACGTGTCAAGTATCAAATATTCAGCGAAAAATCTAATGCAGTTCGTTGAATGTGACCAAGACTCGCTTTCGGTGAATAAATCTCCTTGTGGTGAGAATCGGTTTGCCTCCCTAGGGGTGAACTCCTCCCTACTGGTGAGTTTATAAAAAAATTTTACTAACACATTCATATGATTTACGTTGGTATTGGCGTAATTTCGACAGAAGGCTATCTCTTTCTTGACGAATTTTGTTTAAGTTTCCCATCTCTTTATCTCTGTCTTTAATTGTCTGGCTACCAGTGATAGGCACTTAAAATATACCTTGCGGGCCAATAGGTTATCGAGTCATACATATTTTATGCTTTTAGTATTATGTTTCCAGTAGTTGGTTTGAGAGAGAGAGAGAGAGATAGTGTGTGTATTTTCTACAGTGTTGTGTAATGTTTTTAACAATAAAAAGCATTGAATTAAGTCTAATAGTAGATATCAAGCCAATAAATATGGTCAATAAAATATATTTTAATCGCTTAAGTTTATTTATTTTTTTGTTTTTTTTTTCAGTTTGTTGTGGCATAAAAAACAAGCTTTACAATACCATACAATACTATTAATGGCTGACATTAATTTTGGGCAGGGGGGGTGGAGTACATATACAATAAGACTAAAATATGTTCACATTTGGACACGGTGAGTAGATAAAATATTTGAAGAGCATTGTTTAGTTTTTTGAAAGAAACATTGGGTTTGAGTATAACAAAGGCTTTTGTAAAAATGTTCTATAGTACTAAGAATGAGAACTAAGAAAATAACTAAACCTCATTCCAACAGATTTCATAAAAAAAATCGCCCGTAATTATGCCCGTAGGCCACAAAAACTAATGCGAGTTCGACATGCAAAACAATTCTAAATATTGTTTTTTTTTACCTAAACCGTTTTCCAGTTTTGGCGCCTGAAAGACTTATGGTTTGCAACAAAAAACTTGTTTTAACGGTTAATATATTTTTCTTGGCTTATGAGATAGGTAGATTGTGATTCACAATAGGTTAGATTGTGAGTAAATAAAGCTATAAAAAATTATTTATTCACAAAATTTTTGAAACGTGACGATTCTAATGTTTCAGGGTCCTAAAGTTGAGGAAGTTTTCATAAATTACTACTATATATAGGGTATATTTTTTCTATAGGAGTAAAGAGCGAAAAATTTTGTTTTTAGTTTCGCTCTATATCGACTATATTCTTTTCTAAAATTATATATTTATTAATTTCCTATAATTATTACTATATGTATAGACCATATCATCGAAATATAATATCAAAACAGTCAGTTTCTGTTGCGCTTCACTGCTTACGTTCATTTCGCATGTGTCGTGCACGAAAAAACTCGAAATGGTATGAATGTGTAACGTTAAAGACCAACAATTTTGACTCCCATAAATGCAAGAAAACAATTTCTCTTCATTATTTCGATTGAAATTGTTTATGTGATCCCCTCTTCTTCAATATAGTTCTTTAATTTAGGTTTTTTCATTACCAAAAGCGTTAATTTTTTAAAATGCAGACCTACTGTCAAACTCATTTCCAAAAATGTAACGTTAAATACTACATAACTAGTTATAACTCCAAAACAACAAATGTTGAAAGACAAGTTTGTTCACATTTTCTAGTCTTAAGGGCTCATTTCATGCACACATACAAAATTTGTTAATTTAGGGTGGGACATAACATTCGCGGCAGAGAAAACAGACCTTTTTTTAAAAATTCATAGCTCAGTCAAAAACAAACATTTTTCCAAAATTTTTTTATTATTGTAGAGAATTGAACAAATTACAAGAAAAAAAATGTAAAAATGTAAAAAAATATATTTTTTACTCCAACATGGTTTTATAGAGCTCCAAACTGGCGGCAGAGGAAAAAAGCGGGGCCTCGTGGTTGCAGCGCTGGGAGTCGCAAAAATTGTCCGATTTGGAAAAAAAATGACTTTATTTAAATCTTAACAAAATTGGTTATCGTATGTCAGGAGATTTTTTTTAAGTTTCTTTTAAATTTTTGGTGCCAAATTTGAAAGTGTGTTTTTTTCGAAAAAAAAATTCTAAAAAAAGGTCGTGTCATATGATAATATCAAGTTTAAAAAAAATACAAAAAAAAAATTTCGTCAAAAACTGTACCCGCTAGTGCCGCAACCAGTACGAAAAACATGGTTTCGAGATAAACGCGTTCAAAGTTTGTGAACAAAGAAAACTAGTAAGGTATATCTTCGACTTGGCCGAAGTTAAAATACCCCCACGGCCGATTCTTAAGGGTGGAAGAATCTTAAATTGGAGAGCTTTTTGTAAGAGGTTTTGAGAGATTTTATTATTTTTATGTGTCTAAAATACATACATATCAAATTGTTTTCCTGCAGCTTAAATATAAGCCTTTTTATAAAGTTTTCAATTTTGATGTTGTAGGGGAGGTGGGCGTGTTAGTTTGTGTATGACGCCCATTTTTCTAACATACCTCAGTTTCGACATAGAATATACAAAGACCGAATTTCTGTCTTGTAACTCTAATATTAGTCTCTTTATAGATTTTTCAGTTTTGGGGTGGTATGGGAGGTGGGCGTGTTAATGGGTGGATGACGCCCATTTTTCTAACATACCTCAGTTTCGACATAGAATATACAAAGACCGAGTTTCTGTCTTGTAGCTCTAATATTAGCCTCTTTATAGATTTTTCAGTTTTGGGGTGGTATGGGAGGTGGGCGTGTTAATGGGTGGATGACGCCCATTTTTCTAACACACCTCAGTTTTGACATTGAATACACAAATACCGAGTTTCCGTCTTATAACTTTAATATTAGCCTCTTTATAGATTGTTAAATTTTGAGGTTGTATGGGAGATGGGCGTGTTAGTTTGTGTATGACGCCCATTTTTCTAACATACCTCAGTTTCGACATAGAATATACAAAGACCGAGTTTCTGTCTTGTAACTCTAATATTAGCCTCTTTATAGATTTTTCAGTTTTGGGGTGGTATGGGAGGTGGGCGTGTTAATGGGTGGATGACGCCCATTTTTCTAACACACCTCAGTTTTGACATTGAATACACAAATACCGAGTTTCCGTCTTATAACTTTAATATTAGCCTCTTTATAGATTGTTAAATTTTGAGGTTGTATGGGAGATGGGCGTGTTAGTGGGTGGATGACGCCCATTTTTCTAAAACATCTCAGTTTTGACATTGAATACACATATACCAAATTTCAGTATTGTAGCTTTTATATTAGCTTCTTTGTAGAGTTTTCAATTTTGGGGTTGTATGGGAGGTAGGCGTGGTTTTCATCCGATTTAGCCCATTCTCGAACGGGCTAGAGATTCCATTAATTTTTTTTATGTAGAACTTTTTGCTGTAATTTCTCAGTCTGTACCATATAGCCTCAAATTTGTAAAGAACTCGGCGTAACCTTGGTACACAAACGAGTTGAAAATACTTCGCAATAACAGGAATAGGGCATGGAAGAGATATGTCTGTAGTTTGGAATCAATTGACCTAGAAATCTACAAACGTTTGTTTCTGGAATTTCAAAATCTTTCAGCTGTTTTATATAATGAATATTTAGACAATATTAAGCTGAGAATATTGTCTGATCCAAGGAGATCTTGGGGGTTCATACACTGAGAAAAAAACACATACCTTGCTCCGGTAAAAAATTTCTCTGTTTTCGATATAGAAATTTTTTCTTTTTCAAATAAAATTTTCTTAAATTAGAATAAATTTTCACATTTTCGAAGAAATATTTCTTTACTTCTAGGAAATGGATATATTTCAATGTCTCTAATAATGATAAGTATTTTTCTCGCACAAAAATTTCTCATTTACAGAGAAAAATTTATTGAAAATGAAAAACTTTTCTTTTATTTTGATAAAAAATTCACTAAGAGAAGTATTTTCTTCAATAAAAACAAATCTTTTCTCAAAAATAAAAAGGTTTTTCTCAAAAAACGATATATTTTTCTTTTTAATGGAATCTTTTTACCATTTTTAGAGAATTTTTTTATCGACATTAGAGAATAGCATTCTCTGGAGCAAAGTCTATACCATTTTTCTCTAAATATGATGCCTTTTTTATCATATTTCGATAAGCTTTTTTCTGAGTGTAAATACTAAGAAAAAATCTGATGGATTTCCTTCTTCCTTCACAAAACTCTTGATGGATTTACGGACGATCCTTCTATAATTGGTGGCCTTTTTGCCAATCTCTTCAAGGAATCTTTTTGTTCAGATTCATTTAACCCTGATGAAGGTTACTTTGACTACATGAACTCTTCACCCAGGGTCTCTTTGGAATCTATATCCTTTACCTCTGAGGATATTTTAAAGTATATTGGGCGGATCCGTTTTGTGTCAACCACTTTCTTTATTGTTTAATAAATCAATTACAGAAAGTTATTTTCCAGCTTTTTGGAAAAAAATCATTTTTAAGTCCTATATATAAAAAAGGTTGCAGGCATGATGTTAACAATTATAGGCCCATCGCTAAACTTTCGTCTATTCCCAAGCTTTTTGAGTGAATTGTGTACGATCGTGTTAAAATCCATTGTGGAGAAGTCATAACAACTCGTCAGCATGGTTTTGGTAATAAAAGATTCACTGTGTCTAATCTTCTCGATTTTACAACATTCTGCTTAAATTCAATGGAATCTGGTAACCAAGTCGACTGTATTTACACTGACTTTAGTAAAGCATTTGATAAATTACCTCATGATTTAATCTTATTCAAACTAAAGTTAGCAATTAATGACGTCACACACGTCATTGAACACTCTCGTCTGCTGATTTATGCAATATACATGAAAATATATAATAAATATATATTAAGCCGGATCGAAATTTAGATATAGCCGGACACCAACTCAAAAGTAAGAGGGACTCTTTAAAACTATTTCTGCATCATTTTTTTTTGGATCGGAGAAATCTCCACGGAGCGGTTTTAGTTCTCCTGAACCCTTTTTTTGGCCAAAAAATCAAGTTTTTTCCTATAACTTTTTTTTTTCTTCAGAATGCATACCCAAGATAAGCAAAAAAGTTAAGATTATATAGTACACAAATATTGGTTAAAAAAAATCTTGAAATTTGTTGTCCTTACAAACTCTTTTGAGACCCCAAAAAGTCGATTTTTCATCATTTTCGAAAATATGTTTTTTTTAAACACCTATAAAATATTTATTTTTCAAGCAATTTATATGCATTTATGCTTAGTGAAAAGATATTGAGCTCTTCTTTCCATTGATATATCTTATGGTGTAGTTTAACCAAAACTTAATGCCACAATTATATAAAACATGAGAAATTGATATTCACAAGGATTCTTCAGCTTAATTATTATTTAATTGCCTTAATAACCGTTCGATTTTGACAAATCTTGGTATGTTTGAGTTTTTAGGTACGCTAAATCGAATTCTGACAACCATTTTTTAGAAAAGTATACGCCAGATGGCGCTCCAGTACAAAATGCATGAATTTCGAAAATATTTTTTTTAACGCCTACAATATACGTATTTTTCATGGTACTCACTTTTGGTAAAACCACTCCATACGTTATACCAATGGAAAGAATAGCTCAATACTTTACCAATAAGCTTAAATGCATATGAATACCACGAAAAATGTATATTTTATGGGTGTTTAAAAAAAACACCTTTTCGAAAATGATGAAATATCGATTTTTTGGGGTCTCAAAAGAGTTTGTAAGGACAACAAATTTCAAAATTTTTTTTAACCAATATTTGTGTACTATCACAATCTTAACTTTTTTGCTTATCTTGGGTATGCATTCTGAAGAAAAAAAAAAGTTATAGGGGAAAAACTTGATTTTTTGGCCAAAAAAAGGGTTCAGGAGAACCAAAACCGCTCCATGGGGATTTCTCCGAACCAAAAAAAAATGATGCAGAAATAGTTTTTAAGAGTCCCTGTAACTTTTGAGTCGGTGTCCGGATGACTTTATTTGTCTCCATACAAAATCGATCCGGCTTAATATATACATATATATGAAAATATACAGAAAAATAAATACTAAAGATGATTCTAACCTACTCCATGCTGATCTGAAATCCTTTGAAGTTTGGTGTTCTAAAAATAATATGTTTCTCAATCCTAGTAAATGCCAAACTATGACCTTTTCGCGAAAAAGGAATAATTTATTATTTGATTAAAATATAAACTAGTAAGGTATACCTTCGACTTGGCCGAAGTTAACATACCCCCACGGCCGATTCTTAAGGGTTAAAGAATCTTAAATTGGAGAGCTTTTTGTATGAGATTTTAGAAGATTTTGTTATTTTTATTTGTCTAAAATACAAAAACATATCAAATTGCTTTCCTGCAGCATAAATATAAGCCTTTTTATAAAGTTTTCAGTTTTGGGGTTGAATGGGAGGTGGGCGTGTTAGTTGGTGGATGACGCCCATTTTTAAAACACACTTCAGTTTTGATATAGAATACTCAAATACTGAGTTTCAGTTTTGTAACTTCAATATTAGCCTCTTTATAGAGTTTTTAATTTTGGGGTTGTATGGGAGGTAGGCATGGTTTTCATCCGATTTAGCCCATTCTCGAACTTGATCTTAGTTTTTTTAAAAAAAGCTTAAATATCGAATTTCATTACGATAGCTTGAATATTACGGCTGTTATCGTGTCCACAGACAGACAGACGGACAGACGGACAGACAGACGGACATGGCTAAATCAACTCAGGTGGTGATGCTGAGCAAGAATATATATACTTTTCTATACCTACCACGCCTCCTTATGGGCGTTACACACGTCGTGACAAAATTAATATACCCCTTACGCAGTATGCGTGGGGGTATAAAGATACTGATTTAAGTCGTGTAGAGGTGGTCAAAGACCTTGGTGTATGCATGGATCCTAAGTTATCGTTCAACATTCATATTGATAATATATGTAAAAAAGCGTCTTCAATGCTTGGATTTATAAAACGCTGGGCCAAAGAATTCAATAGCATGATTACAACTACAACGTTGTATTATGCAATTGTGCGTCCTCACTTGGAGAACGCAAGTCAAGTCTGGTCCCCAAGTTATAATGTGCATGTTGAATGAATAGAGAGGGGCTTAAGTGGAACTGATATTTTAAACCTTCCTCCTTATTATGAGGATCGTTTAAAATTATTAAGAATGCAGTCACTAAGTGAGCGAAGGAGGTCCGTAAAAATCGTTTATTTACACCAACTCATGCCCGGTGTTTTCGATTCTCCGGAAATTCTTTCTCTCATTAATTTTAACTCTAACCGTAGAAGCCGTAGAAACGCTAACACTTTAATTTATTTACCTTTTAGTAGAACGAACTATATGTTAACTGCTCCTTTAAACCGCATGAGTACCTTTGTTAACAACTGCAGCGTTTTTGATGTTAATTTGTCAAAAGGTCAACTCAAAAGTAGATTAAAAACTATTCTGTAATTAGATCTATGTGTGCATGGTTAGTAGTTACGTCCTGTGTTGTCCCTGAGCCCAACCCAATTTTTGGTGGGTAAATTTTTTCCACATTAACTTTGTTTTGAGCCACTAGATTCTTATTCAATAAAAATTTTTGATGCTTTGGATTGTGGCTTCAAATGAGTTAATGCTGAGAAAGTGCGCAAAAGCTGTAGTAGCTGTAAATAAAAATTTAAAATGTGCTCTCACTAATCCGGCTGTCACTTTTGAACTTGTAAGCATTTTTCCATGAAATTTTTTTTTCTTAGAATTTTAAGAATATTTACTAAAATACAAAATTATTAAAAATAGTCAATTTCAAAAAACGGCCAATGTCATGTCCCCTGTTAAACGCATTTTTCTCGAAATTACTTCTTGTAAACTGGATGACCACTTTCCTCAGAAACCAGACGTCAGATCGAGACTTTGAAGATGTCATTTTTTTTGTAATCATGTCCAGCAGGTACAGTTTTACGGAAATTTGACTAAAAACTTTCAACGGAGGGAGAGAACACAAAAAAAAACCATAATTTAAAAAAATTTTAAAATTTAATTGATCATTTAAAAACTGTTTAAATCAGAGCAGTTGTAAAAATCCTTCTATTTCTGAGTTCGAGGCACAACCCCGAGTAACACCGGGTTACATGCGCTAGTTCATTATATAAAAAAAAATTCATTTTGGTGCACTGAAGAACTTTTCTACTCGAAAAGCTTCAAAAATGAATTCAACTGAAGATAATTTTGAGACACTAGAAGTGCTTCTTTGTTATTAAAACGAAAGGTGACTGAATAATAAATTGGCTAGGCATATCATAATCGACATGAACTCCAAGAATAGCAATTGGTTCAATATTGTGAACTAGGTATTGGTTTGATATGGTCATCGGTTGAAATTTTAAAACCGGCATGGGTCAAAATTTAGGGCTGTAACAGTAAAACTTTTATGATTTTCGGTTCTTACAATAGAGTGAGGCTTGGTATGAAAAACTGGCATGGGTCAGACAGCAAAAACATTTTTAACTTCTGCTGTTTAGATAGATTTCAAAAATTTTGCCCAAAAATTCTTGACAACAACACAGCAAACCTAAAACTTTTTGATATATAAAAAAAAAACTTAAAATAATTTCATCTATAATGCTCGACATGCTACAATGATGGAAAGTAGCTGGGCGCTTTATTGTGGTATTGTGCAAATCTGAACAACTCTGAAAGTGATTTAGAAGTTTATTTAAAGAATTTGCAAAATATGTTTGCATAATAACTGCCTGGCCCATATTTATGGTTTTTGTAGGCAAATTTTTTTTTTTTATATACCGTTTTGACAGCCACTGATTGACAAAGTTTTTGGCTAAATAAAATTTCGCTTTATGGGCAACACAATATATTTGATATTTTTTTTTTTTTTTATATTATATTTGTTAACTTCACACTTAACTAACATATTCAGAAAGTTTTTTGTGATTTTTTTTTTTTTTTTTTCTTGGTGTTTTTGTTTGATACACTAAGTGTTGGTAACTACATCAGGCCTAATAATATATATGATGAAGTAAAAGTAGCAGAAGAAGTAGTTAGAGCAGAGTTGGTAGAGGGGTGGCGAACAAAAAAATATAACAACTTTGAGGCCAAAAACTCGCCAACAAAGTTAATTAGAAAACTTGATGCAAAACTTGATGGCAATTCGTAAAGTAAACAGAGTGGGTATCAAAGTGGGTTTGGTGGATTGTTGGTGAGCTGTTGTTGGTGGTTGGTTGGTTGTTTGGTACCTAGCAGTACCAACGTCGACGACGACGACGACGACGATGACGATGAAGACAACGTTGAAGACGACGTTATACGAAATAACAGTTACAACAAATGATAAACGATGCGTTGGCAAACAGTTGCTCATCCATTCAGCCAGTTGGAGTTACATCAAACAGTTGGTGAGGTATTTGTTGAGGCAGTGTGGGTCAGCCAGGCAGCCGCCTTCTGCCACTGCTGCTTCTAGCATACATCAGCACGCCTAATCAAATGCATTTTCTTAGATTGCTCAATGTTGTTAATGTTGTTGGTAATATTGTTGGTGTTGGAAGGACATGGAAGCGGACGCGGTTGTGTGTGAGTACAAGAACGATTGCTTAAAACGATTGCTTTTTCCCTAAATATATTTATGTTGAAAATTATTCGGCCTTGTACGTTTGTTAGTTGTGGTATTATGGGCTTTGGCCGTAAAACAAAGAAAACAATGTTTGGGTTTTCTTTTGTTTTAATTTTATTTTTATTTACTCCGATATTTCGGCTTAATTTTTAAGCCTTCTTCCGGGACTAGAAAAATAACACATTACAAATTTTACATTTAACACAAAACAACAATGTTACCATTTAAAAATTGAACAATTACAATTAATTAAAACTCTACTAAAAATTGAAGCTGCCTCTAGCTGTTCGGCGGCTTCATCGTCAACTGTGTTTTTGTTTTATTATGTGTTTATAAATATGCGCGCAGTTATCGGTGTCCGTTTTGTAGTTTAGTCTAATGTTTGTTGGAGTGTTGATTATGTGCAGCATTTCTATTGTGTACCTTCTTCGGTAATTCGTCTCTTGTTGTAAGATTTTTGTGTGTTCAAAGTCCGGAGAGTGATTATGTTGGAGACAGTGGGCCGCAAGCGCTGTTTTGTGGTCATATTTAGATTTAAGATCTGATTTGTGCGCTGAAAGCCTAGTTTTCAGCTTTGATTTTGTTGTACCGACGTATACTTTGTTGCATACATCGGACCCGTCACCTTTGCAGTTTATTTTATAAATCAGATTGTGTTTGTCCATGTCATCCACTTTGCATTTTGTTTTGCTGTGAAACTGTTTAAGTTGATTGTTTGTTTTTGGAGCCAATAAAAAATTCTTTTTGTTGTAAATGTCCGATTTTTGAAGTTTTTCCGTCAGGCCCGGGATGTAGGTGATTCCCTTGTATATTTTTGGTTCTGTTGCCTCTATGTTTTTTGGAATGTTGTTGTTTTTGTATTCTTTAATTAAACGTGCAATAGAGTAGTGTGGAAAATCGTTGTTTCTGAGTAATTGTGTGATTCGCCTTGTGTTGTTTTTATGAAAAATGCCATCGCTGATGTTGTAGACTCTGCTTATAAAATTTCTTGCCGTGTTGAAAATTGTTTTTTAGGATGTTTGGAGAAAAAATTTTTTTCAAAAAAAACAGACAAATTAGATAATACACTTAAAACACTGAACAAATGCAACGGCCACATAAAATTCACAGTTGACTTAGAAAAAGAAGGGAGATTGCCGTACCTTGATGCGGTTGTTGTACGAAACAATAACAAAATGAAAACGGACTGGTACCAAAAACCAACATCATCAGGAAGGCTAATAAATTTTTTCTCCAAACATCCTAAAAAAACAATTTTCAACACGGCAAGAAATTTTATAAGCAGAGTCTACAACATCAGCGATGGCATTTTTCATAAAAACAACACAAGGCGAATCACACAATTACTCAGAAACAACGATTTTCCACACTACTCTATTGCACGTTTAATTAAAGAATACAAAAACAACAACATTCCAAAAAACATAGAGGCAACAGAACCAAAAATATACAAGGGAATCACCTACATCCCGGGCCTGACGGAAAAACTTCAAAAATCGGACATTTACAACAAAAAGAATTTTTTATTGGCTCCAAAAACAAACAATCAACTTAAACAGTTTCACAGCAAAACAAAATGCAAAGTGGATGACATGGACAAACACAATCTGATTTATAAAATAAACTGCAAAGGTGACGGGTCCGATGTATGCAACAAAGTATACGTCGGTACAACAAAATCAAAGCTGAAAACTAGGCTTTCAGCGCACAAATCAGATCTTAAATCTAAATATGACCACAAAACAGCGCTTGCGGCCCACTGTCTCCAACATAATCACTCTCCGGACTTTGAACACACAAAAATCTTACAACAAGAGACGAATTACCGAAGAAGGTACACAATAGAAATGCTGCACATAATCAACACTCCAACAAACATTAGACTAAACTACAAAACGGACACCGATAACTGCGCGCATATTTATAAACACATAATAAAACAAAAACACAGTTGACGATGAAGCCGCCGAACAGCTAGAGGCAGCTTCAATTTTTAGTAGAGTTTTAATTAATTGTAATTGTTCAATTTTTAAATGGTAACATTGTTGTTTTGTGTTAAATGTAAAATTTGTAATGTGTTATTTTTCTAGTCCCGGAAGAAGGCTTAAAAATTAAGCCGAAATATCGGAGTAAATAAAAATAAAATTAAAACAAAAGAAAACCCAAACATTGTTTTCTTTGTTTTACGGCCAAAGCCCATAATACCACAACTAACTAAATATATTTATTGACAACATACGCAGGCAATGAGGGACAATATGGGCCAGCTGACTGACTGACTGTCTGTCTGTCCGAATGACTGACGCACTGACATTTGTATGTTGTGGGTGTGGGAAGGTCGTTCCAACTTGAGCGAATCGTGCTTATTGCAGCATTTCGTGGCAAGTCGCTATATTTGGTCGTCTTTGTCGTTGTGTGAATCCCGGCTACACCAACACATTTCAACATTTTTTAGGTATTTCTGCTAGATTGTTATGCTTGGAATGAATGGGATGGATCGTTTGCTACGAAAGAACGTAGTAACGAACAACGCTGCTAAACCCGCTTCCGCTCAAACAACACGCAGCACAATTCAATTTAAGTTTGTATCTGTGTGAATGTCTAATGCATGTGTGCGAGTGTGTGTGTGTGTGTGTGTAAATCAGGCAACAGGATATGATGGTGATTTCCATTGAATACCCTTCGAAATTAAAATGTTTCTTATGCACGAGAAGTTTTCACAGGCAGCCCCACATTGCCAGCCACTAAACGGGCTGTGGGTGTCATGGTATTTTTCTCGTTTTTTTTCCCCTATCCCCTCTCTTCACCCATGAATTCATTCATTCCTTCCTTCTGCTTTCGTTTGTATGAATGAAATGAATTCACTTAAAAATACCAATAAAAGTACGCATGTATTTGCAGCAAATGCCTCGATTTAGTTGTTGATGTGTGCCAAATGAGTGGAAAAAAGGGTCCTGCTGCTGGCAGGAACACATAAAAATAGCAACAACAACAACAACAACAACAAAAGTAAAAGAGTCGTTTTCAAGAAATACCCAAAAAAAAGGGCCAAACGAATTTTATAATAAGAATGGAATTTGTCAATTTAACTTTAAAAGCTGTAGCAACTGAAACTAAAAATCATAAAAAAAAAAAAAATATATATATATATATATTTGCAAAAAGTATGGCCAGCGCCCGGAAGTAGGCAAAACTTTATGCATGTTCATGCTTAATCAAAGTTACCGCATCAAATAACAATCGGTTCTTGCGTTCATTCGTTCGTTCTAGTGCAGGAATTTCATTTAACAGACAAATTAAAAATTAACTCATATCGGCATTTATTTTGCAACTTGGCAACGAGCAGGCAGTCAGAGCCATTATATAAAAAAAATTGAAAAAAAAAATAAGAAATAAAAAATAATGTAATAAAATAAAATTTAACAAAACTTTTGCGGTGGTGCTGCTCTTAAAATAAAAAAGAAATTCCTAGACAAAGTTAATAAAATGATTTTGATTTGCTCTCTAACATGCTTGAAGTGGTGCAAACAAGTTTGTCAAAAAACAAAAAAAAAAATTTATAAAAAGGTCTACATGACTACATGACCGCGCCTAAGGGCCAGCTTATTACATTTTTGGTTTTTTCAATTTTTTTTTTCTGTAATTTCAGTCCCTTTCCTTCAAAAAACTTTGACTTAAGTTAATTTTTTATGCACACAAGTTATAGATTAAATTTTTTTTTAAATGATTTTAAGCATGTCAAATTTGGGAATACTTTATAGCGAATTTTTTAAAACAAATTTATAAATTAATGGCACTTAATTAAAAAATTTTGTGGTAAGATGAAGCATTACTGAGCAAGGACAAGGGGAAAAGGGGAGAGGAGAGGAGAGCACAAAGCCAGACTTACTACAGAGATTTTTCAAAGCATTGCATTTATTTTGAAATTGTTTCTTTATGAAAAAGAAACATAGATACGATGCATGAATATTTCACAAGCCCAGTGTTTAAAGTTCATTAAATGTACAAGATACATGAACCAATCAAAAATTTCGTAAAAACTATGCAAAAATACAAGGCGAACATGAACCATTCACAACTTTTGTGAATCAAATTCATCAAAATTTATGTAGAAATACGTAGAAAACAAAAACAGTACATGAGAATAAGTAACAATGCATGAAGTGAAGTGAAAAGTACGAATCTCATGAACATATACAAGGGAAACATGAATCATTTATAATTTTAGTGAATAGTATTCATAAATTTCATGTAGAAAGACGAAGTAAACAAAAACAGTTTATGAGATAAGTGTTAATGCATGAAGTGAAGTGAAAATGCAAGAATCTCATTTCCATATTCAAGAGAAACATGAATAATTCATAATTTTTGTGAATTATATTCATAAAATTCACAAACAAATATTAGAAGCACAAGAACAGTTCATGTTATAAGTGGCAATACATGAAGTGAAGTGAAAATGCACAAATCTCATGTACATATACAAGATAAACATTAATCATTCATACAATTTGTGCATAAAATGCATGCACAAATACAAGGACAACAAGAACAGTTCATTAAATAAGTGACAATGCATGCACTCAGATAAAAAAACATCTATCTTTCTCTGATAAAAAATATCTCTTTTTTCGATACTGTGTGCTGACCGTAGCATGCAGCTTAAATGTGTGGCTTAGCATGCTTGGAGCCCGAGTTCGATGTCCAGTTGCGGCAAAAAGTTTTTCTATAAAAAAATTTTTCTGATCGGTCACCATCTCTCTGCAGACAATGGCAAATCTCAGAGAGTAAATAATGCCATATAAAGCTTCTTGAGAACATGAACTTTAGCCATTCGGAGTTGATCATAAGAAGCTCGGTCAAAGTCCTTTGAAAGGCTGAAATGGCCAATTTGTTTTTTTTTTTTTATTTTCGATGATAGCAATTTTCTCTCTTTCAAATAAAATTTTCTTCAATTAGAAAAAATTTTCACATTTTTGAAGAAATATTTCTTCACTTGCGGAAAATGGCAAATATTTCATGTATCTTATAATGACAAGTATTATTCTCGCACAAAAAAATTCTCATTTATAGAGAAAAATTTAATGAAAATGAAAAAATGTTCACTATGAGAAGTATTTTCTTCAATAAAAACAATTCTTTTTTCAAAAACAAATAAGTCTTCTTCTCTAAAAACCATATATTTTTATATATTTCTCTTTTTCATGGAAGCATTTAATAATTTTTAGGGAATGTTTAGAATCGCATTTAGAGAAAAGCATTCTCCGTAGTCAATACCATTTTTCTCTTTTTTCTGAGTGTGAATCTCATGCATATATACAAGGCAAACGAGAATTAGTTTATGACTTTAGTGTACAAAATTCACATAACCCGTGTAGAAATTCAAGGGCCGCAAGAATAGTTCATAATAGATGAGTAAAATGCTTGGAGCTCATGTAAGCTCAAAAGCGTATGAAATTTAAATTCGAATCAAAACATCATTTAGTTTTTAAACATTATTTGAAATAATATTAAATTTTATTCCCAATTTATTAAATTTAAATACAGCCTTGCTTAAAAAAATTTCTAGTATTTTGAAAAGTATCAGTTCTTATAAAAAAAGTATTAAACATACATTATTTCAAATATTGTCTTAAAAATTACTCCAAGATTTTTTGGCGTTTAGTTATTTTGTATTAAATTTAAAACCTGATGTACTAAAACTAAAATTTTATTGCCCATTTATTAAATTTAAATACAAGATATAAAAACATAAAACTACAAATTTTCATCCCAGATTTTTTATGGACAGAACCATAATTTTTATTCTACCATTCGAGATCTTAAAAGTAAGAAGACACCCTTTTATCAAGGATTTGTGTATAATTTAGTTTTTCAAAGGAAGCAAATTCATCTGAGAGGTATTAATTCACGTAAAGGTCCTTTTCATTTTCATTTATTATAAAATTTGTACGGAAACCTGTTAAAAATATATTGAATTTTCACTTATCGCAAGCCTAGCTATCTTTCATAAGTGCGTGCTCGAGTGCGTGCCTTGCTTGCCAAAGAATCGCTGTGAGTCCGGGTTCAAATCTTCCATCTGATACCGAAAATTGTTTTCAATGCAAATTAATATTTCTAGGCGTTCTATTCACATACTTTCCATACTCTTATCATAAGCCAAGCTATCTCTTAAAAGTGCGTGCTAAAATGCTTTTCTTGATTGCCAAAGAATCGCTGTGACTCTGGGTTCAAATCTCCCATCTGATACCGAGCATTTTGTCAATACAGCTAAAATTTTTTGATCTGCAGACAATGGAAATCTTCAGAGAACAAAAAATGTCACATAAAGTTTTTTGAGAACATGAACATTAACCATTCGGAGTTGGCATAAAATATGAAGGCCCAGTTATCAATCAAGTGTGAAGTAACATTTAATACTACTCGTCTGCACAAAACAACTGATCAATAAGAAACTTGATCTACGTTCTCTCATAGAATAAAGTAGAGCATTTGTTTTTTTTTTAACCTCCAGAAAGTGAATATTTTATTTTTAAAGAAGGATTTTGTTAATACCGTTTCAAAAAAGTGTAAAAATTATTGGAGTTTCATGAATTTGGTCTTTCCTGGAATGGTATTGAATCGAAGTCTTATCATTATGCCTATTAAAATCCTTGTTCTTATCGTTGTCAATTGGCTTGGACTTGGATTAATATGGGATATAGCTTTGTATTTGGATTTGAATTTTACTCAGAATTGTATGTGGATTCAGATTGTGATTTGGAATGATTTTGATTTTCATTAATTTGGTTTTTGTTTTGATTTCTATAATATTTTTATTTTATTAAAATTATACTCTTGGTTTTGGTTTCTTTTGTTAATACCTTTAATACTTTTACGTTAATACTTTTATGAATTTGTTCTTAATGGAATGGCCTTGCCTTTATTCATATTTCAATCCTTGTCCTAGCTATTGTTAAAGCGCTTGTCTTAACCCTTAACCTTATTCTTATCTTAATCGTTATCAAAATCCTAGTCTATATCCTTATACTTGTCCAAATATTTGTCCTCATAGTTGTTCTTAGTCTTTTCCCAGACCTTATCTTAATCCTTGTCGCAATCATTGTTCTCATTTTTATTTTCATCATAGTGTTCTCATCATGTCGAAATCATTGATTGATCTTTTCATTGTTCAATTTTTTCCTCTAACCTTTGTAAAATCTTTTTCTTATACTAGCTTGTCTTTGTCAAAACACTTGCTCTTATTCTTGCTATCATTTTTATGCAAATCCCTTTTAAAATCTGTGTCCTAATACTTATCCTAATCTATGTTTTAAAATTTTTCTATAATTTTTTCAATTTTTCAAAATTTTTTCCAATTCATTTTTCTCATCCAATCTAAATACTTGTTTTATTGCTTGGCCGAGATCTTGTCCTTTTCTTGGTGTAAGCCCTGTTCTAGTTCTTGTCTTAATTCATGTCCTCACCTAGAATTTATTTTTAATTCCTGTTTTTACTCTTGTTTGAACTATTCTCTAAATTTTGTTATAATCAATGTTTTATGCCTTCTTTTAATCCTAGATCTACTTCTTGTTGCAATCTTTATCCAACTCTTTGTCCCAGTCCTTGTTAAAATCGTTTTTCTTATACTTATCTCAATCTAAGTCCAACTCTTTGTCAAAATATTTGTAATAACCTTACTCTTAACCTTAACTTTTCGTTGTTATAATCCTTGTCCTAATGCTTGACTTGACTTGAACTAGGACTTGGACTTAGACTTGAACTGGGACTTGGACTTGGACTTGAACTTGAACTTGAACTTCAACTTCAACTTGAACTTGAACTTGAACTTGAACTTGAACTTGAACTTGAACTTGAACTTGAACTTGAACTTGAACTTGAACTTGAACTTGAACTTGAACTTGAACTTGAACTTGAACTTGAACTTGAACTTGAACTTGAACTTGAACTTGAACTTGAACTTGAACTTGAACTTGAACTTGAACTTGAACTTGAACTTGAACTTGAACTTGAACTTGAACTTGAACTTGAACTTGAACTTGAACTTGAACTTGAACTTGAACTTGAACTTGAACTTGAACTTTAAATTGAACTTGAACTTGAACTTGAACTTGAACTTGAACTTGAACTTGAACTTGAATTTGAACGTGAACTTGAACTTGAACTTGAACTTGAACCTGAACTTTAACTTGAACTTGAACTTGAACTTGAACTTGAACTTGAATTTGAACTTGAACTTGAACTTGAACTTGAACTTGAACTTGAACTTGAACTTGAACTTGAACTTGAACTTGAACTTGAACTTGAACTTGAACTTGAACTTGAACTTGAACTTGAACTTGAACTTGAACTTGAACTTGAACTTGAACTTGAACTTGAACTTTGACTTGGACTTGAAGTTGAACTTGAACTTGAACTTGAACTTGAACTTGAACTTGAACTTGAACTTGAACTTGAACTTGAACTTGAACTTGAACTTGAATTTGAACTTGAACTTGAACTTGAACTTGAACTTGAACTTGAACTTGAACTTGAACTTGAACTTGAACTTGAACTTGAACTTGAACTTGAACTTGAACTTGAACTTGAACTTGAACTTGAACTTGAACTTGAACTTGAACTTGAACTTGAACTTGAACTTTGACTTGGACTTGAAGTTGAACTTGAACTTGAACTTGAACTTGAACTTGAACTTGAATTTGAACTTGAACTTGAACTTGAACTTGAACTTGAACTTGAACTTGAACTTGAACTTGAACTTGAACTTGGACTTGGACTAGATTCTAAAAGTGATTTTGGTCTTTATATGATTTGATTTTGCTGTTGATGTTGATTTCGATTTTGATTTTAGTTTTGGTTTTAATTTGATTTTGATTTAGATTTAGATTTAGATTTAGATTTAGATTTAGATTTAGATTTAGATTTTGATTTTGATTATGATTTTGATTTTGGTTTTGATTTTGATTTTGATTTTGATTTTGATTTTGATTTTGATTTTGATTTTGATTTTGATTTTGATTTTGATTTTGATTTTGATTTTGATTTTGATTTTGATTTTGATTTTGATTTTGATTTTGATTTTGATTTTGATTTTGATTTTGATTTTGATTTTGATTTTGATTTTGATTTTGATTTTGATTTGGTTTTTGATTTTGATTTTGATTTTGATTTTGATTTTGATTTTGATTTTGATTTTGATTTTGATTTTGATTTTGATTTTGATTTTGATTTTGATTTTGATTTTGATTTTGATTTTGATTTTGATTTTGATTTTGATTTTGATTTTGATTTTGATTTTGATTTTGATTTTGATTTTGAGTTTGATTTTGATTTTGATTTTGATTTTGATTTTGATTTTGATTTTGATTTTGATTTTGATTTTGATTTTGATTTTGATTTTGATTTTGATTTTGATTTTGATTTTGATGTTGATTTTGATTTTGATTTTGATTTTGATTTTGATTTTGATGTTGATTTTGATTTTGATTTTGATTTTGATTTTGATTTTGATTTTGATTTTGATTTTGATTTTGATTTTGATTTTGATTTTGATTTTGATTTTGATTTTGATTTTGATTTTGATTTTGATTTTGATTTTGATTTTGATTTTGATTTTGATTTTGATTTTGATTTTGATTTTGATTTTGATTTTGATTTTGATTTTGATTTTGATTTTGATTTTGATTTTGATTTTGATTTTGATTTTGATTTTGATTTTGATTTTGATTTTGATTTTGATTTTGATTTTGATTTTGATTTTGATTTTGATTTTGATTTTGATTTTGATTTTGATTTTGATTTTGATTTTGATTTTGATTTTGATTTTGATTTTGATTTTGATTTTGATTTTGATTTTGATTTTGATTTTGATTTTGATTTTGATTTTGATTTTGATTTTGATTTTGATTTGAACTTGAACTTGAACTTGAACTTGAACTTGAACTTGAACTTGAACTTGAACTTGAACGTGAACTTGGACTTGGACTAGATTCTTAAAGTGATTTTGGTCTTTATTTGATTTGATTTTGCTGTTGATTTTGATTTTGATATTGATTTTGATTTTGATTTTGATTTTGATTTTGATTTTGATTTTGATTTTGATTTTGATTTTGATTTTGATTTTGATTTTGATTTTGATTTTGATTTTGATTTTGATTTTGATTTTGATTTTGATTTTGATTTTGATTTTGATTTTGATTTTGATTTTCATTTTGATTTTGATTTTGATTTTGATTTTGATTTTGATTTTGATTTTGATTTTGATTTTGATTTTGATTTTGATTTTGATTTTGATTTTGATTTTGATTTTGATTTTGATTTTGATTTTGATTTTGATTTTGATTTTGATTTTGATTTTGATTTTGATTTTGATTTTGATTTTGATTTTGATTTTGATATTGATATTGATATTGATTTTGATTTTGATTTTGATTTTGATTTTGATTTTGATTTTGATTTTGATTTTGATTTTGATTTTGATTTTGATTTTGATTTTGATTTTGATTTTGATTTTGATTTTGATTTTGATTTTGATTTTGATTTTGATTTTGATTTTGATTTTGATTTTGATTTTGATTTTGATTTTGATTTTGATTTTGATTTTGATTTTGATTTTGATTTTGATTTTGATTTTGATTTTGATTTTGATTTTGATTTTGATTTTGATTTTGATTTTGATTTTGATTTTGATTTTGATTTTGATTTTGATTTTGATTTTGATTTTGATTTTGATTTTGATTTTGATTTTGATTTTGATTTTGATTTTGATTTTGATTTTGATTTTGATTTTGATTTTGATTTTGATTTTGATTTTGATTTTGATTTTGATTTTGATTTTGATTTTGATTTTGATTTTGATTTTGATTTTGATTTTGATTTTGATTTTGATTTTGATTTTGATTTTGATTTTGATTTTGATTTTGATTTTGATTTTGATTTTGATTTTGATTTTGATTTTGATTTTGATTTTGATTTTGATTTTGATTTTGATTTTGATTTTGATTTTGATTTTGATTTTGATTTTGATTTTGATTTTGATTTTGATTTTGATTTTGATTTTGATTTTGATTTTGATTTTGATTTTGATTTTGATTTTGATTTTGATTTTGATTTTGATTTTGATTTTGATTTTGATTTTGATTTTGATTTTGATTTTGATTTTGATTTTGATTTTGATTTTGATTTTGATTTTGATTTTGATTTTGATTTTGATTTTGATTTTGATTTTGATTTTGATTTTGATTTTGATTTTGATTTTGATTTTGATTTTGATTTTGATTTTGATTTTGATTTGAACTTGAACTTGAACTTGAACTTGAACTTGAACTTGAACTTGAACTTGAACTTGAACTTGAACTTGAACGTGAACTTGGACTTGGACTAGATTCTTAAAGTGATTTTGGTCTTTATTTGATTTGATTTTGCTGTTGATTTTGATTTTGATATTGATTTTGATTTTGATTTTGATTTTGATTTTGATTTTGATTTTGATTTTGATTTTGATTTTGATTTTGATTTTGATTTTGATTTTGATTTTGATTTTGATTTTGATTTTGATTTTCATTTTGATTTTGATTTTGATTTTGATTTTGATTTTGATTTTGATTTTGATTTTGATTTTGATTTTGATTTTGATTTTGATTTTGATTTTGATTTTGATTTTGATTTAGATTTAGATTTAGATTTAGATTTAGATTTAGATTTAGATTTAGATTTAGATTTTGATTTTGATTATGATTTTGATTTTGGTTTTGATTTTGATTTTGATTTTGATTTTGATTTTGATTTTGATTTTGATTTTGATTTTGATTTTGATTTTGATTTTGATTTTGATTTTGATTTTGATTTTGATTTTGATTTTGATTTTGATTTTGATTTTGATTTTGATTTTGATTTTGATTTTGATTTTGATTTTGATTTTGATTTTGATTTTGATTTTGATTTTGATTTTGATTTTGATTTTGATTTTGATTTTGATTTTGATTTTGATTTTGATTTTGATTTTGATATTGATATTGATATTGATTTTGATTTTGATTTTGATTTTGATTTTGATTTTGATTTTGATTTTGATTTTGATTTTGATTTTGATTTTGATTTTGATTTTGATTTTGATTTTGATTTTGATTTTGATTTTGATTTTGATTTTGATTTTGATTTTGATTTTGATTTTGATTTTGATTTTGATTTTGATTTTGATTTTGATTTTGATTTTGATTTTGATTTTGATTTTGATTTTGATTTTGATTTTGATTTTGATTTTGATTTTGATTTTGATTTTGATTTTGATTTTGATTTTGATTTTGATTTTGATTTTGATTTTGATTTTGATTTTGATTTTGATTTTGATTTTGATTTGAACTTGAACTTGAACTTGAACTTGAACTTGAACTTGAACTTGAACTTGAACTTGAACTTGAACTTGAACTTGAACGTGAACTTGGACTTGGACTAGATTCTTAAAGTGATTTTGGTCTTTATTTGATTTGATTTTGCTGTTGATTTTGATTTTGATATTGATTTTGATTTTGATTTTGATTTTGATTTTGATTTTGATTTTGATTTTGATTTTGATTTTGATTTTGATTTTGATTTTGATTTTGATTTTGATTTTGATTTTGATTTTGATTTTGATTTTGATTTTGATTTTGATTTTGATTTTGATTTTGATTTTGATTTTGATTTTGATTTTGATTTTGATTTTGATTTTGATTTTGATTTTGATTTTGATTTTGATTTTGATTTTGATTTTGATTTTGATTTTGATTTTGATTTTGATTTTGATTTTGATTTTGATTTTGATTTTGATTTTGATTTTGATTTTGATTTTGATTTTGATTTTGATTTTGATTTTGATTTTGATTTTGATTTTGATTTTGATTTTGATTTTGATTTTGATTTTGATTTTGATTTTGATTTTGATTTTGATTTTGATTTTGATTTTGATTTTGATTTTGATTTTGATTTTGATTTTGATTTTGATTTTGATTTTGATTTTGATTTTGATTTTGATTTTGATTTTGATTTTGATTTTGATTTTGATTTTGATTTTGATTTTGATTTTGATTTTGATTTTGATTTTGATTTTGATTTTGATTTTGATTTTGATTTTGATTTTGATTTTGATTTTGATTTTGATTTTGATTTTGATTTTGATTTTGATTTTGATTTTGATTTTGATTTTGATTTTGATTTTGATTTTGATTTTGATTTTGATTTTGATTTTGATTTTGATTTTGATTTTGATTTTGATTTTGATTTTGATTTTAATTTTGATTTTGATTTTGATTTTGATGTTTACTGTGACTGTGACCTTGGGTTTGGTTTTGATTTCTTTTTCGTTTTAAGTATGGATTTGATATATTGCGAATTTGGATTTTGATATTGAAAGTCAGTAAACGAAGTTCGGCTGGTTATATGAGGTCAAAAATAAAAATATACAATAAAATCTTGAGCTTTTTTACAGCTCGAGAAGTTCGACATCTGGGAAGTGTCATAGTTCTCCAAATATTGTTTCCTCCTCTTGTTTATTTGCATATTTATCGGTTTTCATTCTTTTCTGGAAATTCATTTTTTACTTTATATCAAAATTAATTTTGATAACTTCGTTTGCTTCTGTTATTTTGAAACAGTCTGTTTATTTACTCTTTTTGAACAGTACCACCATGTTTTTAAATACATTGACTTCAGACTTCTTTTTTCTAATGTCAAGCTTATGTTCGTCATTCGCCGCGAATTTTAATACAATTTATGAAAACCAGCCTTAGGTTTAAAAAATATAACTTTTTCCTTTTTTTTTAAATAAAATCTCATTAGGACTTTTTCATCAAATCAAATTATATTGTATAATCTATTTAATATAATGGCACACTTCATGTAACGTGCGCGCACACGGCGCGGTGCGGTCGCTCATTAATCATCATAAATCTGTCCAAAAACTGAAGACAAACAATTTTTTTTATATAAAAATTTTGTTTTTTTTTCCGAAGCAATTCATCAAAAGTTTGCCTAAGATGGACGCACTTTTGCCACCATCCTGGTCAGATTGTAAATTAATGAGTTCAGTTTTTGTTTTTTTCTTCTAATGTTTTTTTTTTTTTTTTGTTTAAACTTTAAAGTGACTTAAAAATATCGAAGTTGAACTTCTTTGTGGGGCACAACCGCTGTGAATGTATATGAAAGCATGGCGTTGCTGCACAACTTTTTAAGATTTTGGTTAAGAAATTTCTTTGCTGTAACAAGTTAATGGTTTGCTTTTAGCTATTATCTATGCAAATAACGGTTAAAGTGCTTAAAGAAAGTTCATACGTTGCCGAGGAAAAATGAGTTTGTAAATGAGATACTTTATTGGTTTTCCGTTGCTGGGGAAAAATGGTTGCTAAACGTCAATATTTATTTTTTAATTTTGATTTTAGCGACTGTTGAGCTTTTCTGTGTTGTTATAAAGCTAAAGTTCTAAGAATTTGAATGATTTTCACTGATTTTTTGGTTAAAAAAACTATTATTTCTTTTCTTTCCAGTTCAACTCCTCTTGCTGCACATCTACAGCACGCTTTGCCATAATTTAGCTTAATTCAATAATTTCCAGCTCACACCACAGACAAGATATCTTAACTATGCATCTAACAGATACATTCGTTAAGATTTACTTTGTGTAGTCATGTGAATTGTGGCCATAATTTTAAGCTTAAGAAAAAGACATCTGATGTATGACACACATTTCCGCTTCGCACAACACAGTCAGACCGACAGACATACAGATACATAGTTATAAGAGAATATAGAAACTGATAAAAGGATGTCAGAGATGTGTGTGTGTGTGTGTTGGGAGTTAACGCAGAAATCTATTCAAAGCTTCGGACAATTTGATGGCGTACGACAACAAATCCGCTACAATCTAACCCCACTTAAGGGGCACAGCAACGGGGTCAGCAAGCAATGTCGTGACCCAGCTGACCATAATTAATATTTATGAGCTTCAAAATGAAATATTAACCCAGAGTATCTAATTGTGGCCAGTCAGCGCCAGGCCGACTGACATGCGTGGCTGGCAACGCCACTACTAGCTGTTGGCTTGACGTGTTTAACTGTGGATAATTGCGCGTTCGGGCTGGCATTAATTGTTTGGGCTTGGGCTTGGGTCCAAGTGTTGCGCCGACAATAAGACCGACTGGCTGACTGGCTCATTAAGGACTGTCTGTGCAGACGACAAGTAGCGGGGGCAGCATTATAATCGCTTGTTCATCAAAAACAAACAACAAAAATAATGTCAACCTTATCTGTGCGGTGGTGGTGCGATGCGGTAATGTGCGCCATAACCGCAAACACCGTCAATTGTCGTCCAAGCAAACCAGCCAGCCCACCAAGGCGCACCAACCAACCAACCAACCCACCAACCAACTAACAACGAGCAACACAAATCAACAGCAACCATGAACAACGCCGCAGTGGCTGCCGTGTCGGCCGTGTCTGACGCAAGATAAACAACAACTCAGCGACGTCTCCGTGTTGCATCCGAAATGTGCTTGGGACATGCAATGCTTCTTTTTCTTCTTCTGTTGTGTTGTCGCTTGCTTTTGCTTTTGGAAATCAGATATGCGTTTGTCGTCTGGCAACTTAGCGCCAGCCACCACACACCGTACAGCTCTCACAGTCAACAAGATTGGGAATTCCAACGCTCCAGCGCTGTCACAATTTATAAAACTACTTGCAGCAGATTCAACATGGCACAAATGCTGCCATGGAACGGAACAAATCTATTTGCGTGTCTCATGTCAATTTCAGTGTCAAATTTAAATTTCCAACTAAGCCGGAACCATCACACTAACAACAACAATAACAACAACAACAACAACAACAACAACATCAGCAAAAACAACAATGACGATAACAATGAAATCTGTCGGCAATTGTTGACACTCGCTCCTAGAGCACTGGGACACTTGATGTGGTGGCTGGCAAAGGGAAAATGTGGCGAGGGGGCGTGGCAGCAATGCTTATTAAATGTATGAAGGGCAACTCATGTTAATTTGAAGTTGTCGCAATATTCAACACACTCTGGCAATATTGTTAGTAAAGTTCACAGAACAAGCAATTTTTTTGAGAACCTAATGCGAACCATATGCATTCGATGCAAAAATATGTTCGAAACATAGAGAGAGATAGTTAAAAAAGCAAGAAATACTGAATATGGCAATACTGCTGGTACAGTTAAAACAATAAAAAACTTTTTTAAGAACCTAATACGAATTATATGCATTGAATGAAAAAAAAAAGTTGAAAATACTTGAAAAAGAAAGCTAAAAATGCTAGAAAAGTTGAATCTGTTAAAACTGTTGGTAAAGTTAAAACAAAAAAAAATTATTTTTAGAACCTTATTATGTACATTGAGAACAAAATACGTTGAAAACACTAAAGAGAGATAGCTACAAATGCTAGAAGTGTTGAAGAGAATAAAGATAGGCTTGAGTCAACATTTTTCAGTGATGAATTTTTAATTTCAGTTGATTAGAAACGTGGAAAGAATCAAAGCAAATTAAAAGCGTAGGACCATGGCTATGATGTTTTCCACAAGAAAGATTTAAAAATACGTGCGAAATTTAAACGGTCAAGCATCATCAGAGTTAAATGATCTGGGGATGCTTTTCCTATAATGTACGGGGTCTTTTACTTTTTGTTGATGGACTTATGGACGGAGAAAAAGTTGCAAAGTCATAACGGGTTTCGTAGCGCCCATTGTAGAGGAGTAATACGGGCTCTCTAGTAAGTATATTTTTAAAGATGACACCGCCCCATTTAACCGCGTAAAATCAGTAGGTTTTTAATATAAAAACACTATTATATTGTTCTCATGTTTGTTACTAAAAATAATAAAATATTCATTTAAATCTTCTATATAGGCGAAGAAAATAGTCAAGGACCTTGGTACTCAACACATGGATTGGTCAGAAAACTCCTCGGTTTTAAATCCAATCGATTATTTATGGCACTTAAGGCTGTAAAGCGAAAAGGCAATGGAAATTTGGAATGAAAAAGTAATTTTGGAAAATTTTCTTCAAATTCTCCCGGAAACGTGGTAACGTTTAAGATATCATAACATGATAATCAAGTTTTTATGTAATTTTGATAAAACATTTATAAAATTTAATTCTTAAGTCATCACTTTGTAAAGAAAAAAACCTGTTCTTATTATAAGAATTTGGAATAAAAAATAAATAATAATAACAATCATAATAATAATAATATTAAAAAAAAACAAAATCAAAATCAAAATCAAAATCAAAATCAAAATCAAAATCAAAATCAAAATCAAAATCAAAATCAAAATCAAAATCAAAATCAAAATCAAAATCAAAATCAAAATCAAAATCAAAATCAAAATCAAAATCAAAATCAAAATCAAAATCAAAATCAAAATCAAAATCAAAATCAAAATCAAAATCAAAATCAAAATCAAAATCAAAATCAAAATCAAAATCAAAATCAAAATCAAAATCAAAATCAAAATCAAAATCAAAATCAAAATCAAAATCAAAATCAAAATCAAAATCAAAATCAAAATCAAAATCAAAATCAAAATCAAAATCAAAATCAAAATCAAAATCAAAATCAAAATCAAAATCAAAATCAAAATCAAAATCAAAATCAAAATCAAAATCAAAATCAAAATCAAAATCAAAATCAAAATCAAAATCAAAATCAAAATCAAAATCAAAATCAAAATCAAAATCAAAATCAAAATCAAAATCAAAATCAAAATCAAAATCAAAATCAAAATCAAAATCAAAATCAAAATCAAAATCAAAATCAAAATCAAAATCAAAATCAAAATCAAAATCAAAATCAAAATCAAAATCAAAATCAAAATCAAAATCAAAATCAAAATCAAAATCAATATCAAAATCAAAATCAAAATCAAAATCAAAATCAAAATCAAAATCAAAATCAAAATCAAAATCAAAATCAAAATCAAAATCAAAATCAAAATCAAAATCAAAATCAAAATCAAAATCAAAATCAAAATCAAAATCAAAATCAAAATCAAAATCAAAATCAAAATCAAAATCAAAATCAAAATCAAAATCAAAATCAAAATCAAAATCAAAATCAAAATCAAAATCAAAATCAAAATCAAAATCAAAATCAAAATCAAAATCAAAATCAAAATCAAAATCAAAATCAAAATCAAAATCAAAATCAAAATCAACATCAAAATCAAAATCAGGTAGGTCCTAAGAGGGGAAAAAATGCCTAATGATGCACTTTTGTAGGGGAAAAGTGCCTTTAGTTCGATGAAGCGAAAATTAATTTAAAAGGAAGTGTTGGGAATATGACGGTACCTCCTTGACATGAAGAACAAAATTGAACACATTTTTTTTTAAAAAACCAGATTTAAAAGAAAGATTGTTGCTTGCAATAGTTACTTACAATTTTAAGGATATAAAAGTAGCCAATGTCAATCAACTTTCCCTAAAAAAATATTCCTCGACTTCAAAGAATTTCTGACATTATTATAAGGCAATATTTATGTACTACATAAAAAAAATCTTTTAGTCATGTTGAATTCAAATTATTTTCATGTTGTTATGCATAAAAATCTAAAAAATTATTTTAAAATTTTTATTACCCTAAGCAAAAGTTACTGTCATAGAGTACATCACGCTTTAATATCTAGCTTAATATTAATATTAAGAAGAAAATTTAAAATCAAAATAAAAATTCAGCCTATATCAAAATTTTATGACAAATATTATGTCGAAATGAAAAGTAAATCATAATAATAAAATTGCGCGTCTATACTTGACAAAACTGGAGATAAAATAAAAATAATCGTCGACCTAGTTGCCTGACAATGTTATACGACCTAAGACCTCCCAAATGTCAATCATAGTTTTACAACTATGATGATCGTAATATTTTTTATACTTACATTTTTTTCATGAGTGTTTTGTGACACTTGCACACACACAAACACACATACGCACTCTTACAAGCAATAGCAACACATGCGAGTAGTCGTCCTCGTTAGGCCAGCTCGTTCAGTCAGCCGTTTGCGCGCCGCCGCTCACATGGGAGCTGAAGCTGTCAATAAGCTGTCAAATGCGCTTGAAGCATAGCACTCCCCGGCGTCATGTTGGCTTCCAATCACATGAAAAACGCTTGAAAAACTTTATTCAAGTAGCCTGACATTTTTATGGCTTATGTCTAGTTGGTGGAAAAAGAGAGCAAAAGTGTGTATGAGAGAGAGAGAGACAACGAAAAGCGCACAAAATCTGGGCAATATTTTCAGTTTATTGTCGTAAAGGATAATAAAATCGTGTTAAGTTTTATGCCTCTATTAAAAACTACACAGTTGCTGCTGTTGCAGTGTGTTCAAATGGGTTCCCCTAAGTTTTTGGGTTTTTATTTTTTTTTTGGTTTTGTTTTATTTTGTTGGTGTTTTTTGTAGCCGTCATTTTTACTGCACACTTACTTTATTTTAACTGCGCATTTAGTAGTGAAAAAAATTGCATTTCCATGACTATTAAACGAATTAGAAGGCATTTATTTGTTGATTCGCTATTTCGGGTTTTGGAATTTTTTGGAAAATAGCTCGCTCGGGCTGTGTTGAGCTGAGTTTTGTCTCTTAATGGGATGTGCTGCTTTTGAGATTTAATTTTATTTTATTTTATTTTTTTATTTATTTTTTTTTATACATGTTTCGAGACGTAGTTTAACAACAATGAAACAATATTTACGACTACAACTCGTCAGTTATTCATGAATTCAATGCCACGTTTTTGAAATGAATTTAAGAATTATGTGGATGAATTTCGACAAAAACTTGAGAAAAAATGGTAGATGCTGCAGAGCAAGTTCGGGGCTTTAGAGCTGTATCGAGTTGCTGTTGCACAGAGAGTTGTTTTGTTAACAAAATTATAAAAATATAATGTTTTTAAGCTCAACTATAAAAGGAAGGTAAGGAAGGTAAGGAAGGTAAGGAAGGTAAGGAAGGTAAGGAAGGTAAGGAAGGTAAGGAAGGTAAGGAAGGTAAGGAAGGTAAGGAAGGTAAGGAAGGTAAGGAAGGTAAGGAAGGTAAGGAAGGTAAGGAAGGTAAGGAAGGTAAGGAAGGTAAGGAAGGTAAGGAAGGTAAGGAAGGTAAGGAAGGTAAGGAAGGTAAGGAAGGTAAGGAAGGTAAGGAAGGTAAGGAAGGTAAGGAAGGTAAGGAAGGTAAGGAAGGTAAGGAAGGTAAGGAAGGTAAGGAAGGTAAGGAAGGTAAGGAAGGTAAGGAAGGTAAGGAAGGTAAGGAAGGTAAGGAAGGTAAGGAAGGTAAGGAAGGTAAGGAAGGTAAGGAAGGTAAGGAAGGTAAGGAAGGTAAGGAAGGTAAGGAAGGTAAGGAAGGTAAGGAAGGTAAGGAAGGTAAGGAAGGTAAGGAAGGTAAGGAAGGTAAGGAAGGTAAGGAAGGTAAGGAAGGTAAGGAAGGTAAGGAAGGTAAGGAAGGTAAGGAAGGTAAGGAAGGTAAGGAAGGTAAGGAAGGTAAGGAAGGTAAGGAAGGTAAGGAAGGTAAGGAAGGTAAGGAAGGTAAGGAAGGTAAGGAAGGTAAGGAAGGTAAGGAAGGTAAGGAAGGTAAGGAAGGTAAGGAAGGTAAGGAAGGTAAGGAAGGTAAGGAAGGTAAGGAAGGTAAGGAAGGTAAGGAAGGTAAGGAAGGTAAGGAAGGTAAGGAAGGTAAGGAAGGTAAGGAAGGTAAGGAAGGTAAGGAAGGTAAGGAAGGTAAGGAAGGTAAGGAAGGTAAGGAAGGTAAGGAAGGTAAGGAAGGTAAGGAAGGTAAGGAAGGTAAGGAAGGTAAGGAAGGTAAGGAAGGTAAGGAAGGTAAGGAAGGTAAGGAAGATAAGGAAGGTAAGGAAAGGTAAGGAAAGGTAAGGAAAGGTAAGGAAAGGCTAGGTAAGTTAAGGTAAGGCAAGGGATGGTGTGGTGAGGTAAGATAAGGTAAGGTTGAGGTAAGATAAGGTAAGGTATTCTTACTTCACCTTAAAACTCAAGCAAAATACTTTTAAAAAACGATATTATTCTTAAGACCTTTTAAAAAAATATAAAATTCGACACAAAAATCAGGAAAAACACATTGTGTAGAAGTTAATGGCTTCGAGAAAATGTACAAATTAAAAAATCATAGACTAAATTTTGTCTTCTCATTTTCGCAAGAATTAAAACTTCATAATTTTAATGATTTCCACCTTAAAATTCCAATTTTGTCCATCACTTATATGATTCGAAATTTTTTATTATTTTCGAGACAACGAACATTATAATACATAGAATAAAATCTGCTTTAATCAACAAATTTTAAGTTGCTTACACTCTTTATCTAAGCCAATAACTCCTAAACCTCTTTTTATGCCCAGCTCAATCCATTTTAAGTAGTGCGAAACTGCTCGAATCAGTGTATTGCTCGCTGGTGACGCATTGCTTGACTCTAACGATGCGGCATAATGGCGCAACTACCATCTTCTTCAGCTACTCTTACACAATGCTACAAGAAAACAAAAAAAAAAAATCTAAAGAATAAAAATAAAATAATTCTTCTTCTTAACACACAATTCCGAGCCATTCACATTCACATTTATTCAAACAATAGCGAAAGCAACATAAGTACAAGATTTCCATTTAGATTTATGGCTTGGGATTTGATGCTACCATCATTTAGCTGACTGCTTTCATTGCCGCTACCGCTACTACCCTCACCTTCCTGAGCAAAAGCAACCCTGCAAAGAGCCATCAAGCGCTTTCCTGAAACTCTGTAAAAAAACAGCACAATAGTTTCCAAAAAACTTGTTATTGTTCTTGCTTCATCCAGCTTTATCCAAGCAGCAGCTACAACAGCAGCAGCAGCGAGTGAGCCGAGCCAAGCGGCGTTGTAATAAAAAGTTTATTAGTTCGTTTTCCATTTCGCACTGTTCGAAAATCTGTTTTTGTTTGATAACTCGACGTTGAAATGCTATAAAAATTTTTACACTCTGCAACGTTTCATAGCACACAACAGCATAAAAGAGGAGCAAAAACAAAAAAAAAAAAAAAACAACAACAACAACAAAAAGGCAGCGAAAAACTAAATTTTATAGCATTTTTATTGTGCAACACTGATACATAAATTATGGCATAGATGAATGACATCTGCCAATATTGACAGATTTATTGGGAATTTCCTTGGGAAATTTTTTTCACATGCGTCAATATTTGTTGTTCACACCAACCAACCATACCGATGCCGATGTTAGAGAATTGCTCGTGAATCTAAATCATACATATTAAGCCAATAAAAGTAAAGATTTATATTTATATATTCATCTATAAATATATGTATAAGCATAACCCAGCATATATTCGGTCATAAAAAGTAAAGCAGCAACAAAATTAAAACTATAAAATGTCAAAAACTAACAATTGTGACGGAAAATTCTTTTAAGCTCTGACGTTATTAAATTACATGCGTAGATTTATAGTTGCCAATAAATTTTTGTGGCATATATTTTGCCGTTATTTTGTTAAATAATTGAGCATAATGAAAGTGGTAGATGGTTTGTTTTTATAGTTTAAGATATTTTTATGACATAATGAGCAAGCAAGCTGGCACTTTTTTTGGAGACTGTATATGAGGTAGTCTACTGAGAATACAGTCACACGTTAATCAAATACAAGCTGAAAAATGGTGCTGTTTTTACGAACTCTTTATCGTTTTCCCTCGGGAAATTTGATTTAAGTGTCGTCACACGTGTGTGTGTGTGTGTTCCAGTGATTTAATTTAATAGAAACCGGTTGAAATAATCATGTAAGTATTAAAAGTTTTAATTTTACAACCCTATGACTGACTTTTGTAAAGGTCATAAAACTTTTGACTAAAGCAATGTAGCGCTTGAAGTTCAGTTTTTGGTTTCTTTGGTAGTTTATTGTGAATATGTGTAAGAAAGATAGAACTTAATGTTATGTAATCCATGCATAGAGCAAGAAATTTCTTAAGTTTATAAAAATTCGACAAACCATCATCATTTTTGATGTTTTTACAAATATGTAAATCAAAATAACTTCTGAACTAGATAAGAAATGAAGACTAAAAAATATGATTTATGTAGGTTTTAAACACTAATTTTGTGTAGAGGTCGAGTTTATAAAAATATCAAAATTTTTGTGAGACTCAATTAAAATTCGTTTTTAAAAACTCAATTTAATATGATTTTTGTGTATTTAAAATTGAAAATTTTTAAAAACTTTTAAATAATTTGGTTCAATAAGATCGAGTTTAAAGAAATTTAAAAAATTTTTAAAAAATCAATTGAATTTTTTTTTTTAAAATCACGACTTAAAAAATTTTGCTTTTTATAATTGAAAATAATTTGAAAACAAAGCATTTCGGTTACTTTACGCTCAAATTTTGAAAGAAGATAGAAAATTTCGACAAACCATCATAATTTTTTGTGTATTTGCATTATACAAATCGCAATAACTTCCGCATTTAATAAAATATTAAGCTCAAAATGAATGCTATATGACGGTTTCAAAAACTGTTTTCTTAAAAAGGTCGAGTTTGTAAAAATTTTTATTGAAAAACATGACTTAAAAAATTTTGTTTTTATTATTACTTGAAAATTTTACTGAAATAAAAGCATTTTTATAATATAAACGATAAAATTTTTGAAGATATAAAGAACACTTCGACAAACAATCAACATTTCTGATGTTTTTAGAACTATATGAATCACAATAACTTTGGGACTAGGTCAGATATCAAGATAATTCAAGATGCTATTTGAAGGTTTCAAGAACTGTTTTCTAGAAAAGGTCGAGTTTGTAACAATTTTAAAATTTTTTTGAAACTCAATAACTTTTTTTTTGAAAAAAAACAATTTAAAAAAATTTGTTTGTTATTTTTTATTGATAATTTTCTGAAATAAAAGTATTTTGATGTTATAAATGATTAAATTTTGGGAGATTGAATGAACACTTCGACCAATATATCATAATTTTTGAAGAATTAACAAATATATAAATCATAATAACTCCCGTACTAGTTAAGATATTAAATTAAAACAAGATTTTCTTTTTAAGGTATTAAAACGGCTTTCTTAGAAAGGTCGAGGTTGAAAGAATTTGAAAATTTTATCAAAACTCTATCGATTTTTTCTTTGAATACTGCACTTAAAAACCTTTGTTGGTCTTTAAATTGAAAATTTTCCACAAGAAAAACGTTTTGACATCATTTCCATCAAATTTTGAAAAACAGAAAGGAAATTTTGACAAAACATCATCATTTTTGATGTTTGTAGCAATATATAAATCGCAATAACTTAAGTAATACTGAAGATATCAAGCTCAAAAAAGATTTTCTTTAAAGGTTTTATAAATAGCATTCTCAAGCAGGTCGAGTTTATAAAAACATTAAAAAATTTTCGTTACTCAATTTAAATTTTTTTTTTAAAAACTTGGCTTAAAATTTTTTTTATTTTAAATAAAAAATTTTCCGAAAAAAACATTTTGGCTCACAAAGGGTTGAGTTAATAAAAGTTTTGATTTTTTTTTTCAAAACTCAATTGAAATTTTTTTAGAAAAAACTCAATTTAAAAAATTTTATTTTTATTATTTAATGAAACTTTTTAATTGAAACTGAAAATTGAAGCATTTGTGGACAGTACGATAAATTTTTTTCAATTATTTTGGAAAATAGAAAGGAAACTTCAACAGATCATTTTAATTTTTTGATGTATTTAAAAAAAATAAATCACAATAACTTCTGTTTTAGATAAGATATCAAGCTCAAAAAAGATTTTCTTTAAAGGTTTTGAAAACAGCTTTCTCAAAAAGATCGAGTTTCTAAAAATTCGAAATGTTTTTTGAAAATTTAATTGATTTTTCTTTAAAAAACTTGACTATTTAAATTTGGTTTGCATTTCAAATTTAAAATTTCTCAAAATCAAAGCCTTCTGACTCAAAAACTCTGAAATAATAAAGATCATTAACTATGTTTCAAAACTCAATAGAAGTTTTTTATAAAAATTTTATTTAAAAAATTTAGTTTTTATTGTAAATTGAACGTTTTCCAAAATCAAAGCATTTTGGTACAAGATGCGATGAAATTTTGGAATTTAAAAAAAAAACTTTCTAAATTCTTAAATTCTACACACCATCAAAAGTTTTTATGTATTTTCAAAAATATGAATCACAATATCTTTTGTGATAGAAAAAACATCAAGCTAATAAGGGAGTTTCTTTGAAGGTTTAAAAAACAGCTTTCTCAAAAAGTTTGAGTTTACAAAAATTAGAACTCATAAAGGAATTTTTTTTAAAAAATTCGACTGTAAAAAATTCGTTTTGATTTCAAATTTAAAATTTCTGAAATAATAGCATTCTTGCTCAAAAAGGGTAAAAAAACATAAACAAATTGGCCATTTCAGCCCTTCAAATTAGTTTGACCCAGCTACTTATGATCAATTGTGTTGTGTGTGTTATTAAATGTTTGCACAGAATTGACCGAGAACTGGACCTACATGTTTTATGCCGACTCCGAACGGTTAAAGTTCATGTTTTCAAGAAGCTTTATATGGCATTATTTATTCTCCGAGGTTTGCCATTGTCTGCAAAGAGGTGGTGACCGATCAGAAAGAATTTTTATTGAAAAAAACTTTTGCTGCGACTGGGTATCGAACTCGGGCTCCAAATGGGGTCAAGTTTATATAGATGTGAAATTTTTTCATAACTCAATCGAATTTTTTTTCAAAAACTTGACTTAAAAAAAATTTGTTTTAATTAAAAATTAAAAATTTTCCAAAATCAAAGTGATTTGGTAGCATTTACATTAATATTTTTGAAAAAAGAAACGAAACTTTGACAAACTATCATCATTTTTAGTATATTTTCAAATATATAAATCACAATAACTCCTGAACTAGACAAGATATCAAACTAAAAAAAGATGTTCTATGCAGGTTAGAAAAACAGCTTTCTTAAAAAGGTCGAGTTTATAAAAATTGGGAAATTTTTTCAGCTTTTTTTAAAAAACTCAAGTTTTAATATTTTTTCCATTTAAAATTGAAAATTTCTTTAAATAAAAATAGTTTTATATAACATTTGATAGAATTTTCATTCAGGGTAGGAACAGTACATATTGATGAATATAAAAAGAATGTATATATATCTAAATACTCGATTAAATCTCAAATAAAATCCATATTATCAAAATTGTTTTATATATCAAAAATATTTGAGAATTTTTTGTATAAAACAAGTGCTCTCTGCCTTGGGCTGAATTCAGCTTTAATAAACTATAAACATGAAAAAATCGATAATAAGATTTTATCTGTCCATTCATTGATTGATTGATCTGACTATACGATTTAAATTTTGGTAATTGCTGCAGGCAATTGTATTGTAAAGCACAGACAGGCGGTACTTGCTTTTATTTCAGCTGCACTTGCCATTTCAAGCAGCAGGTATGACGATCTATCAATGAGCGAATCTAAATAATACACCCAACATTCAATCATTATTTGAACATATAAATATTTCTTTAACTTTCAAAAGATCGCTACTAGGTAATCGCTTAGCAATAGTAATATCAGAGGGTGCCATAATATGGCTGATATGCCTGTAGATATGCTGCCCAATACGCACAAACAGCAGCGGGCACAGGTGAGGCTGCAGGTTTGGCGCGCTTCTGCAGTCTTTCGGTCGGGGTTCTAAGCTGCGAGCGTGGGAACAGGAAAACCTTGCATGCCTGGCTGAGCTCATTGTATGCCATGTGCAGAAAATCCATCATAATTTCTACAATGCATGCATGCAGCAGCAAGAGGTTCTCTTTTAAAAAAAAAAAAAAAACAGTCAAAGAGCATCGATCTTTTTACTACCTAGCAACAGCATTTGTATGCAACCTGAGCATTTTCGAAGGTTTTAGAGAACAACAGAAAATGACAAAAAAACCAATGAACACAAAAAAAAACTGGATAATTGTGTGCGAACAAGCGAATAAATTTGGATGTTTCTTTATGCTTGGCAGTCAGGTTAAACGATTTGGTAAGGAGCTAGCTTGAGCACAATAAAAATAAGATTAGAAAAAAAAAAATTATAGAAAAACCTAAAAAGGCACGAAGTAGTATTTCGTATGAAGACAAGGAGTACGAGGCAAAAATGAAAAGCAAGACAGTTGGACAGACGCATACAGATAGTTTGACACAAATCAAAAACCCAAAACAAAAACAATAACAATGTCGAGTGCTCAACCTTAAAGAGACTTATTATGGTAGAAACTCACACACAAGAGCTCAAAATAAGAATAAAAAAAATTATAAAATAAAAAAAAAATTGATGAGGGTGTGTGGTAAGTAAGGATCTTTTGGAAAATTTCCAGCCAGTCGGGGCAAAAAAATGAGTACAAAAAATATAGGGCATAAAAGGGAAAACATTTTTCATTGCTGGGAAAAGTAAGATAGTTTTTTAACAAACATACAGGTGCTCTGAACATAATGCAGAGCAACTTCAGTCTAAGAGTTCAGACATCAAAATAAATCTGCACTTTAGGATTTGCACTTGCGCCTTAAACGCATTTTTAAGCATTATTGTCCTTGTCAGTTCAGGGTAGAAGGCATTAATCCGTCTAAGGGTTCGATGAGCTATAATTGCAAATCTGCTCGCTTTGCGACGAAGCCAACAACTTCTTTACAATCTGCTTTGAATTGATTTGAAATTGTTTTTGTATTGATGTGCTTATTTTATTAGAAGATCGCCTCAATTTTGCTTCGATGAGCATTAGTTGTTGGCAAAGGTTTTTTTACTTTACTTTTGCCTCTAGCTCTTTATCAGTCCCATGCACAGGTTTTCTCTTTATGCTTGAGCTGCTTTTGCTTTTCTTTGGGTCAGTGCGTGATCATAAGTTATGAGTTGGCAGTTTTTCGGCTTTCCATTTATTTTGCCTGTCATAGTTTATGCATTTAAACACCTGAACAAATGATAAACGCATTATGCGATCCGGTTAAAATTGTGCTCCTTTTTGTGGATGGCAACAAGAAAATGTGAACGTGACTGATTGTCATGATCTTGATTACGATCGGAGGCAGGCATTGTGCTTTTTAACTTGACTTAGGAGTATACGTTTTGAAAATTGTAACTCATATATTTTTACTGGCTGTTTTGGTACCCAAGAATCCAATCCCTATAAAAAGTACAGGGATTGGATTCTTAAAGACCTTTAACTAAACGCACAATTTTTCTTCATGTAAAAAAATCAACAGAGATGTTGTTTGTAAAAACGACTTAAATCCAAACCAATCCAATCCATATCAAAGTATATTCATATGTAAAGAGTAAAGTTTATATGTTTGGGATAATTTCAAAAAGCACTGAACAGATTTTTATGAAAATTGCACCATGAGAAACTGTAATCTTTCTGAATGAACATAGGTTAAGTAGAATTCGTATTAAAATGAATTCATTGCATTAAAATGAAAAAATATCAGAGAAAATATTTCCAATCAAGACGATTTTTATATGTTTTGTAGTTAAATTAAGAAACTGAAAATTCAATCATATGTTAATGATGATTAAACAAATTGCTTCTGATTAAAAAATTGATTTTTTCAAATTTCGATCTATTTATTGAAACTTCATTTCATGCAATTTTCTTAAGGGCGGAGTAAGATTTTCTTAATCCATCTTTAAATGATGATTTGGACTGAAAGCCTTCAAACGCTCTTAAGGATAGAATGACTTGGTATGGTTATGATTAACAAAGTCGTACGCTACTCTTAAGTCATATTTTTAAAGAGAAAACCAACCCGATTTTTTTCCTTAAGCCAAGACAATAGGGCGTGAGTACTCTTATACTAATATAAGACGTTGAACTGAATATTTTGATATAAACTGGCATTCATAATTATTTTCAAAGCTTATTACATCATTAAATTATGTCGGGTTGAGAAACAAAAATCTTCAAAAAATATGAGTGGGATTGAAGAACAGGGCGTGGCCATAATACTCTAAAATCTCAAACGCTATACATGACTTCTGAAAGCCATCCATAACTTCTAAAAGTTCTAAATGAAAATCTATTTAAATACTACTTAAGGTCACAAGAGTATTAGAATCTGAAATGAAGTACATCAGATCTAACATGACAGTCAAACATAGTCTTCATTTCGATAACAGGGCGTGATATACAACAAAAAAAAAAATGACACAAATTGGCCATTTCAGCCCTTGAAAGGACTTTGACCGAGCTTCTTATGATCAATTGTGTTGCATGTGTTATTAAATTTTTGTACACAATTCACCGAGTACTAGACCAACATTTTTTATGACGACTCCGAACGGCTAAAGTTCATGTTCTCAAGAAGCTAAACATGACATTATTTACTTTCTGAGGTTTGTCTGCAGATCAGAAAAATTTTTTGGTTGAAAAAACTTTTCGCCGCGACTGGGGATCGAACTCGGGCTCCGAGCATGCTAAGCCACACACTTAACCTGCATGCTACCGTCACCACTACAACATACAACGATATACAACATAAAATTCTAAAGCTTGGTGTGAGAATATTCTTAGATATATTTAATAATGAGTAACAACGCTTATATCAAACAAACAACAAAGAACTTCTGTACAAAAACTTAATAATAAAAATACACAAGCGATTCGCAGTCCTTTGGTATATTTTCTTTATTGGAAATCAACTTTACTCAAGTATTAAATGCCCATTTATAAAAACGTATCATATGAATGTTCTGTGCATACTTCTACGCTGAAACTTTTTCAGATGTATATGAAAACAAGTTTAAAAAGCACTGCAATAACCTTATTATAATTTGAGCGATACATGGTGCGATTTAATGGTTTAATTTTTTATAATTTCTGGCGAAATGAATTCAAAAATGATATTGTTTTTGACAACTTTACGAGAGAAATCGATCATGTTTTATTTTAAAAAACTCCTTAAAATAATTGATTCTTGAAGTTGTAGTTGAAGTTGCAAAACACTTTTTATACCCGTCATGCTAAGTTGTTACTTAGACTAAAATTTATTATTATTATTAGTATAAAAATGGTTACATGTTAGATCGTTTTTAGGTTGAAGTGGGTGCGAGGATTTTATTTCTACATTAATATTTTTGAAAAAAGAAACGAAACTTTGACAAACTATCATCATTTTTAGTATATTTTCATATATATAAATCACAATAACTCCTGAACTAGATAAGATATCAAACTAAAAAAAGATGTTCTATGCAGGTTATAAAAACAGCTTTCTCAAAAAGGTCGAGTTTATAAAACTTGGGAAATTTTTTCAGAACTCAATGACAGCTTTTTTTAAAAAACTCAAGTTTTAATATTATTTTGCATTTTATATAGAAAATTTCTTTAAATAAATATAGTTTTATATCACATTTGATGGAATTTTATTTAAAAGTAGGAACAATACATATTGTTGAATATAAAAAGAATGTATATATATCTAAATACTCGATTAAATCTCAAATAAAATCCATATTATCAAAATTGTTTTATATATCAAAAATATTTGAGAATGTTTTGTATAAAACAAGTGCTCTGCCTTGGGCTGAATTCAGCTTCAATAAACTATAAACATGAATAAATCGATAATAAAATTTTATCTGCCCATTCAATGCCCATGAATCCGGTGCGAGGATTTAATTTCTGAAATTAGTTTTGCTCTAGCTTTGGCCATTTTGAAAAAAATAGTTTTTTGGAAAAATTTTTTTATTTTTCTTTAATAACTTTTTAAGCACGAACCGAAAATCGCCCATCGGTTTAAAGATCGACTCAGCCTAATGTTCAGCCATTTTAACTTAAGCGTTATTATCCTAAATGTTTCATTTTTGTCAGAGAATTTTTGTCACATCATCATCACAACGTCATTTATTTCTTTTAGCACCCATTTATCTATTCTGTGGTTACATTTTTACTTTGTTTACGCGTTAACATTAACATATCTGTTGGATTACCAATATTTGAACTTATTCTTTAGGTGTGAGCACTTGACTATATATTTTATTCCCATTCTCATTGATTTTGATCTCAAGAAGAAGATATTTTAGAATTTAGAATGAATTTCTTGGAGTGCACCGTTAGGTATTATTTTGTTATAAAAAAAAATGTACTGTACTACAATTTTCTTTCAAATACCGTCGAAGACATAAAGAATTCGATGATTGTGTTGAGCAATCTTTTGCCAAGGTTTTCGGGTCAAAGGTCAATGAACCATTAAATTTTTCGGGTCCGTTTATCGGTCGTTGAATCCGATGTCAGTTTTTTAAAATGTCATTAATATAATGTCCATTCAGGGATAATTTAAGAAGTTAAGAGCAATGATGCCCAACCATCTGTAATATACATAGCATTTTGAGATATCCAAGGCTTTTAAGTTCATATCAAGCTGGGAGCCAGAAAATACATTTTTATACCCTAAACCTGAAAGGTCAGGGTATATTAACTTTGTGCAAACGTTTGTAACGCATAGAACGAAGCGAGTCCGGTATAGAAAAGTATATATATTCTTGATCAGCGTCACCTCGTGAGTCGAGCTATTCATGTCCGTCCGTCCGTCCGTCCGTCCGTCCGTCCGTCCGTCCGTCTGTGTGTTGTCCGTATACACAGGATAAGAAGAAGGAGTAGAGATAATTGGATGAAACTTGGTACACATGGTCACATGCACCCAAAGATCTGCACAATTGAATATTTTTGGAATCCGCCCACGGACACGCCTACCTCCCATACAACGAAAAAATTTAAAACTGCATAACTCAGCTCATAATTAGCCTACAACAATAAAATTTGGTATGTATGTGTTTTATATCAACACAAAGATGTCTTCGAAAAATGGACGTCCTCCGCTCACGGACACGCCCACCTCCCATACAACCCAAAAATTGAAAAGGCAATACATAAACCTCTGTTTAACCTACAGAGCTGAAATTTGGCACGAATGTTTTTTATGACAAGAATAAGATGGTTTTGAAAAATGGACATCATCCGCCAACGGACACGCCTACCTCCCATACAACCCAAAAAGTTTAAAACTCAATAAATAAGGTTATGTTTGTCATAAAAAAACAAAAAAAAAACAAATTGGCCATTTCAGCCCTTGAAAGGACTTTGACCGAGCTTCTTATGATCAATTGTGTTGTGTGTGTTATTAAATGTTTGCACACAATTGACCGAGAACTGGACCTACATGTTTTATGCCGACTCCGAACGGCTCATGTTCTCAAGAAGCTTAACATGGCATTATTTACTCTCTGAGGTTTGCCATTGTCTGCAGAGAGGTGGTGACCGATCAGAAAAATTTTATATTGAAAAAACTTTTCGCCGCGGCTGGGGATCGAACCCGGGCTCCGAGCATGCTAAGCCACACACTTAACCTGCATGCCACTGTTTGTCATAGAGAAATTAAATTTGGTATGTATGTATTTTATACCAAAACTAAGGTGTGTTCAAAAATTGGGAGTAATCCGTCCATCAACACGCCCACCTCCCATAGCAAAAGCACAATAAAGGCATTAACTGTGAGCTACAGGAATAAAACTTGGAAGGTGTAAATGTTTCATCACCATTTAAATGCAATTAAAATATAGGCTTCATCCGCCCACGGAGACGCCCATTTACAATAAAATTTTTTTTATTTTTGAAAAGTGGGTTTAGGGTATTTCATAGTCGGCCTAGACCGACTTTAGACTTTCTTTACTTGTTTTTTAAAAATGGTTTTTCATTTTTTGCTTGGCATGACTTTGAAATGACCTAAATATAAACAAAATTACCTTAGATTTGAAATCAGTGACCCAAAAAAAATGTATTTATCGAAAGTTGTACATCGTTTCTAGGTTTTGTTTTTATAATTTTGACCTTGTTGTGACCTTGAAATTATCTTCATAAAAACAAACTGACCTTGGATTCGGATCAGCGACCCAAAAACCCTGTTTTTTAAAATGTTGCATATCACATATCTGTTTGTGTTTACATTTTGACCTTGTAATGACCTTGAATTTACCTTAGAACAGACAAACTTATCTCGTATTCGGAATCAGTGGTCCAAAAATCTATATATCATTAAGTTGGGCATCGTACCTCTGTTTTTTTTTTCCATTTTGACCTTGTAGTGACTTTGAAACTATCTTCATATAGACAAAATTACGTTGGATTCGGAATCAGTGAAGCAAACAACTTATATATCAGGAAGATGAACATTGTAACACTGGTATTTTTCATGTTGACCTTCTAACAACCTTGAAAAGACCTTAATAGTAATAAACTGATCTCGGACATGGAGAATTAGCTACCCAAAATTCTCAAGATCATGGAGTTGGATATCGTACCTCTGTTTTTTTTTTAAAATTTTGATTTTGGAATAACCTTTTTATAACCTTAATACAGACAAACTGACCTTTGATTCGGAACCAGCAGCCCAAAAACCCATATTGCAGAAAGTGGAACATCGTTTTCCGTTTTTTTTTTTTTTTAAGTTCGACTTAGGAATGACCTTGAAATTAACTTAGTATAGAAAAACTGACCTTGAATTCAGAATCAGTGACTCAAACAACCGATGTGTCAGGAAGTTGTATATTGCATTTTGATTTATATTTCATTTTGACATTGGAATGACCTTAAAATGACCTTGTAATGAGCTTGAAATGAGCTTAATACAGACAAACTAAGCTAATACTCGGAGTTAGCGATCAAAAAACCTATAAATCGAGAAGTTGAATATCTTATATCTGTTTATTTTTCAATTTGACCTTGTGATGACCTTGAAATTAGCTTACTATAGGCAAACTAACCAAAAATATGTGTGTCTATAAACGAATTCCCAGAACAAGCCTACTTATTCCGAAGAGGCGAGTTTTGTTTACGACTTTTTCATAATTTGACCGTGAAATGACTAGATCGGGATGTGGTTGATTGCATTTGTGGTCGAATCGATTCGAAATTGTTACAAAGTTGTCCGAAAACCGGCTTTACGAATGGACTCAACCATTTCTAAACAGCCTTAAGAGTCCATCATAATTTTTCGGCAACCAAAACTAAATATAGTTTAATTATATTCTACTACACAAGGATTATTTTGCTATTTATTTTTTTTAATGTACATTTTTTGATATTTCTAGCGTGATTGGTAACATATGGCAAGGTCAAAAATGCTCAGTAAGGTTTGTCATTTCACTATGAATAGACTTACAAATGAACAGCGCTTACAAATCATTAAATTTTATTACCAAAATTCATGCTCTGTAAGAAAAACTTTGATGACCGTGGCATGCAGGTTAAGTGTGTGGCTTAGCATTCTCGGAGCCCGTGTTCGATCCCCAGCCGCGGTGAAAAGTTTTTATCAATAAAAAATTTTTCTGATCGATCACCACCTCTCTGCAGACAATGGCAAACCTCAGAGAGTAAATAATGTCATGTAAAGCTTCTTGAGAACATGAACTTTAGCCGTTCGGAGTCGGCATAAAACATGTAGGTCCAGTTCTCGGTCAATTGTGTGCAAACATTTAATAACACACGCAACACAATTGATCATAAGAAGCTCGGTCGAAATCCTTTCAAGGGCTGAAATGGCCAATTTGTTTTTGTTTTTGTTTTTTTAAGAAAAACGTTTCGCAACTTACGTTCATTTTGTGGTCAACATAATTGATCCACCGAATTTATAACTTATATAAATGTCTAAGCTTAAAAAGAACTGTAATCATTATCGTATGAAGAAATTTTTTTTTTTAAAGTAAGTTTATTCTTCTTTGCTATCAACTGAATAGAACTGAAATTATCTCTCTCCGAATAAGTTCAAGTACTCTAGAAAAGTACACAAGATTTATGAATTTTTGCATGATCTTCATGAATCGAATTCATGAATTTTGCTCCTGCGACCAAATACATGAGACATTTACAATACATAACTATTCATGATATCAATGCACAAAAACACAAAAGAAAAAAAACACGAGAATATGAATTTAACATAAGCCTGGACATTAAGAGTTCATAAAAGGTGTGTACAAGAACATGAATTAATAAAACATTTCATAAATGCCATGAATAAATTTTGAAAATTTTAAAAAAAATTATTAAGGATATAAGACCATCGTTCCAATGACACAAAATTCGCTTGTAGGTTAAGCATAGCGTAAAAAGCAAATTTTTCTCATGATCAAACAAGTTCTCCCTTACATCTCACCCAATATAAGCTTAACTTGATTTTCCCAAAAATAAATCTGCATTAGGTTTTATTGAGGGCTGTTGAGAACTGCTTTATTAGAAATGTACACAATATTGTTAAGTAAACAATTCATACCTAAGCAACATTAAAAAAAAGAAGCGCGTTTTTAATTTTATAACATCAGCGGCTCAAAATTATGACTTATGAGTTTTCATTGAAAAATAAAAAAATCAAAAGATTTTCATTATCTCATATCCTTGCATATTCTTTGCTATTGAAGAAATGTTGATTTATCTGTGCACAAAAATATAACCACCGCATGTAATGTTACGAGTTTATAATTTTGTTTTTTTTTTTTTATTTTATTTATTTCGTTCTTTATCATTTCTATAATAAGCAGATTCACAATACAAATTATATGTTTCCACGAATTTCCCCTGCTCGTTCCGGCTAATCTATCATCCCTTTATCAAGCGGCATGACAACAACGTTGAATTCTAATAAAGATACAAGACGTACGCGTAAAATATCATGGTTAATAAAATAGGCAAGAAGAGGAAAATAAAATAAAAAAAAAAGACAACAAATTTTATATGATGTGTGCATAAAAATTATGACTTTGATATTGCACATGTGTGTGTGTGTGTGTATTTCGATTACATCTTCAAGATATTAAGGAAATAGCGTTACATTTCCACGCGCTGGCAGAATTTTAAAATCACTTCATGCAGATACTTTTTGAACGATAAAACTTATTTTTCTTTTTTTTTTTGTTTATTTTGCTTGTTTTTTTTTCTTGCTTCACATCAACATGAGTCAAAGTTTTTTTTTTTTTACATTTTTGACTCACTGCATAATAATTGAGAGTCATCAATAAAGTTAAATGCGGCATCAAAAAGCGAGTTATGAATTTTATGAGCTGCAAAGTAAAAGACAAACGTTTGCATTTAACCGCAACTAGGCGCTGAAGGAAGACAAGGAATTTTTATTTTATATAAAATCTATACAATTTTTTTCTTTTTCGCCATAAAAGCAGCAGAACTTAAAAATTGAACTTAAGCGCATTTTCTTGCTCATAAAGTTTTGTGTTTTTGCTGTACTTTTTGTTTTTTTTTTTTGCTCGTTTTAATGCTGTCAACTTGTCATTTGAACCTGGCTAATAAGAAAAATTCTACGAAGATAAATGGTCTGTCGTAATGCTACGTATTGAGTTACTTACGCAAAAATTGAAAATATAATCAATCCCTGGCATCCTTATTGCCTCAGTGCCAACCAACCAAGTGCCAAAGAAATCATCATTTGTACTTGCGTTCTACTCAAATGACATCGAAAATCGATGTGATGTTGATGTTGATGTGATGTCGTTGTTGTCGTTGTTGGCATCTGATCCTTGCGCCAGAGCGCCCAACACATCAACCAAACAGCACCAACCAACCAACCAACCAACCAACCAACCCTCCTTTGGGGGCTCACACTCATGGCCTAACGTTCTGCAATGTTCGTTCATGGTTGTTGATATCAAAGACGCAGCTATTCGAACGCATACACATTACGAAATAAATAAGATATGCGTTTGTCAATATTTGATGGACCCATCAATTTTCTCCAGAGATTCGAGGATATTCAATTTCCCTTAAATGTAGCCCTCATGTTGGCAGCATAGCATTCCTTGATGGTGGCGGTATTTGAGTAGCTGTGTTGGGTGAGCATAACAACCCGCCCTGCACCCACCCAAGACAACAACAAGATATAATCTAAAAATTTGTTCCAGGCTGCCAAAAAAACTGTCAACCGCGATTTGCCGCAAAATAAATGCTACCATTTTTCATGAAAAATCCCAAATAATTTTTCGCTTTTTTGCATTTTCGTGCGGGCGAAAATTTTGGACAAGCAAAAAAGCATACCAAAAATATAAAACAAAAAAACAATCCAACAACAACAAAGACAAAAGCAAAATCCCTAAATAAAAACGCATTGTTTGCCTTCAAGATTAATTTTTGTCCATTTATTAAAATTCACTTAAAACAACAACTGACTATAAAGCTGTGTGGGCAAAAAAAAAAAAATAAAAAAAAAAAAATAAAGCTGTGTGCTGGTACCTGTTCGGTCTCGAACTGAGCCTCAACGCAGTCATTATAAAAGTCTTAACAAGGATAAGAAATGGTCAAAAATCACAGCAACAATTAAGGCGACAATTTATTAGTCTGCTTGGGGAGGCACAAAAATATTAACAGTTAACATGCAGCAGACGAATGAATGAATGTTTTCAAGTTTGAGTGAATTTGAAGCGAATCACGTGATGTCAAGACGTTGCTTAATAAATTGTTGCTATTTATTAGGTTGTTTTTTTCAGCTTCTTCGTAAAAGTTTGTGAAATGCTAATGAATGCTTCTACTTAAGGCGAATGACTGACTCCCTTAAGTGGTCTTAGTGACGCACCTTTGGTTGTAAGAGAAAAATTTTTCTATTTGAATGCTGAATGAAATGAGAAAAGAATACCACAAAGCTGGTTATTGGAATATTTGAAAAAATGGTATTTCAATTTTGATAAATCCTAATCAAAATTAATATCCAAATCCAAATACAAATCCAAATCCAAATCCAAATCCAAATCCAAGTTCAAATTCAAATTCAAATTCAAATTCAAATTCAAATTAAAATTCAAATTCAAATTCAAATTCAAATTCAAATTCAAATTCAAATTCAAATTCAAATTCAAATTCAAATTCAAATTCAAATTCAAATTCAAATTCAAATTCAAATTCAAATTCAAATTCAAATTCAAATTCAAATTCAAATTCAAATTCAAATTCAAATTCAAATTCAAATTCAAATTCAAATTCAAATTCAAATTCAAATTCAAATTCAAATTCAAATTCAAATACAAATTCAAATTCAAATTCAAATTCAAATTCAAATTCAAATTCAAATTCAAATTCAAATTCAAATTAAAATTAAAATTAAAATTAAAATTAAAATTAAAATTAAAATTAAAATTCAAATTCAAATTCAAATACAAATTCAAATTCAAATTCAAATTCAAATTCAAATTCAAATTCAAATTCAAATTCAAATTCAAATTCAAATTCAAATTCAAATTCAAATTCAAATTCAAATTCAAATTCAAATTCAAATTCAAATTCAAATTCAAATTCAAATTCAAATTCAAATTCAAATTCAAATTCAAATTCAAATTCAAATTCAAATTCAAATTCAAATTCAAATTCAAATTCAAATTCAAATTCAAATTCAAATTCAAATTCAAATTCAAATTCAAATTCAAATTCAAATTCAAATTCAAATTCAAATTCAAATTCAAATTCAAATTCAAATTCAAATTCAAATTCAAATTCAAATTCAAATTCAAATTCAAATTAAAATTAAAATTAAAATTAAAATTAAAATTAAAATTAAAATTAAAATTAAAATTCAAATTCAAATTCAAATTCAAATTCAAATTCAAATTCAAATTCAAATTCAAATTCCAATTCAAATTCAAATTCAAATTCAAATTCAAATTCAAATTCATATTCAAATCAAAATTAAAATTAAAATCAAAATCAAAATCAAAATCAAAATCAAAATCAAAATCAAAATCAAAATCAAAATCAAAATCAAAATCAAAATCAAAATCAAAATCAAAATCAAAATCAAAATCAAAATCAAAATCAAAATCAAAATCAAAATCAAAATCAAAATCAAAATCAAAATCAAAATCAAAATCAAAATCAAAATCAAAATCAAAATCAAAATCAAAATCAAAATCAAAATCAAAATCAAAATCAAAATCAAAATCAAAATCAAAATCAAAATCAAAATCAAAATCAAAATCAAAATCAAAATCAAAATCAAAATCAAAATCAAAATCAAAATCAAAATCAAAATCAAAATCAAAATCAAAATCAAAATCAAAATCAAAATCAAAATCAAAATCAAAATCAAAATCAAAATCAAAATCAAAATCAAAATCAAAATCAAAATCAAAATCAAAATCAAAATCAAAATCAAAATCAAAATCAAAATCAAAATCAAAATCAAAATCAAAATCAAAATCAAAATCAAAATCAAAATCAAAATCAAAATCAAAATCAAAATCAAAATCAAAATCAAAATCAAAATCAAAATCAAAATCAAAATCAAAATCAAAATCAAAATCAAAATCAAAATCAAAATCAAAATCAAAATCAAAATCAAAATCAAAATCAAAATCAAAATCAAAATCAAAATCAAAATCAAAATCAAAATCAAAATCAAAATCAAAATCAAAATCAAAATCAATATTTGGCTTGACATTTTGAATGAAATTGAAATGGAAATTCTAGTAAAAAATTAGTTTAAAATAAAATCAAGTGAAGGCCAATCAATGCCACAGTCAAGTCAATGTTAAGTCACAGTCATGTTACAGTCAAGTTACAGTCAAGTCACAGTGAAATCGAGTCAAGTCGCAATCGAGTGACAATCGAGTCACAGTCTAAAATTACAGTGAAGTCGTAGTCAAGTCATTGTCAAGCCACAGTCAAGTCATAGTCACAGTAAATTCCAAATGCGATACTATCGAAGCGCCGTTACATACCAAAGATTGCAAAGCCTTGTGCGTAGTTGAGACATCAGACTATAATTTTTTTTTTAAAAATTAAGCTAATCAGAGTGTCATACTGAGAACGGTTTACGCTATAGAGCCATGATTAAAGACTTTTTGTTTTCCGATTAAATGACATGAATGTGGAAGAGTTGTGGTTTACAGCAGCAGGCTATTTAAGGAAACTATATTCGTCATTGTAAACCATTTTGTGTTTTTTATGAGAGGCTAACGAAATAACCGTTTAATTTAAGAAGTAGTTCATTTAAAAAAAAAATATAGTGAAGTCATTAATAAAAACAGTTCTCTTTTGCCTTTATGGAAAAAAAGTCTAAGTATTGACATCAAATTTTTGAAATTTTTTAATTTTTTATCAAAATGTTGGCTCGCGTAGGTCAAAATTTAAAAAAAAAATCTTTTAATACAGGGTTATTCATTTCCTAATTGGTAAGCAAAGTTTTATGAAAACAATAAAAATTCAGATTTCGAAAAAATTTTCTCATCATGTTTGGGTTTTTGTCATTATACGGGAAATGTAACATCATTCAAATGTCCTTGAATTTTTGTCGATATAAATCCTATTGAGTTAATTTCGGATGTTTTTTGTGCACTACTTAGCCAAGACTTGGCGAATGTTAGTTCTTAGTTGCTCAAGAGTATAAAATTAATTAAAGTAAATATGACCTTTAGCGTCAATTTCTCATCAAAAAAGAGTCGAAGGCCAGTTACCATCGCAAAATTTTGAAACACTTTCTTTTTTTTTGAAAGCCGGTCATTATCTTCTGCTTAGGTCATTATCTTCACCTTCAAAGTAATCACTATCGGAAGTCTGCGACCAGTGATGATTTCAATATTATCAAAATACCTTCCACTAAGCGACAATTGAAGTTTGGGGAGTACAAAAAAGTCACCAGTCGGGGTATTATATGGCGAATATGGTGCTTGTGGAACGATGTTGACATTTTTTTTATCAAATAATCGCGTTCTAGGCGTGATGTGCGACCTGGTGCATTATGCAAAAACCATGAATTGTCCTTCCATAACTCTAGTCTCATTCTCCAATACTTCATCCGCAAACGTCTTAAAAACTCAATTCATATTGAGCTTTGATCAATTGACCTTGCTAAAGGAATTTCGAGTGCACGACACCTTGAGAATCGCAGAAAGAAGTCAACCTCATTGAAGGAGGGTGAGGCAAGTTGTCGAATGATGTACGACTCTCTTTAAATATGGGTTCCACTCAAATGCCTGGCTAAGAAAAATGCATGTATTCTAAATTTTTGTGTTATATGCGGTAGAGTTGTGAGCATATTTAAAAATATGTTTGGATGTGTTCTAATATAGCTAATTCCAACTTAGAAAGAGTTCGAATTCAAAATTAACAACCCGAGAAAGTCATACAACTAAAGATTGGAAATTGTTCCTTGGTATATTATGACCTTGACCTTGGAATGATCTTGAAATTACCATACTAAAGATAAACTGATCTCCGAATTGGAACCAGCTCAAACTGACCTCGGACTCAAAAACCTGATTAACGAAAAGCCTATGAATCAGAATGTTGAATGCAGTAACTATTTTTGTTTTATTTTGACCTTGGTATGACCTACAAATAACTTTGAGACTGACAAACTGACCAAGGTTTCAGAATCAGCGACCAAAAAAATCTATATTTCAGGAAGTTTTTTTGTATTATGAGCTTGAAACTACTTTAATATAGATTAACTGGCCTCGGATTTGGAATCAGCGACCCAAGAAACCTATATTTATCAGCGAATTTTTGTTTTTTTTTTTTTTTAATTGACCTTGGAACGACCTCTTATTGACTTTACTACAGACAAAGTGGCAAACTGATTTGCAATCAGCGATCCAAAAATATATATATCAGGTAGTCGAACATCGTGTTTCTGTGTTTTTTTTTTAATTTTAAATTTTGAATGTCCTCAGAATGATCTTAATATAGATAAAGTGATCTCGGATTCGGAATCAGTAACCTAAACACTTATACATATATATAAGGAAGTTGAATGTAGTATCGTGGTTTTTTATCATTTTGACCTTAAAACAGACCAGCTGACCTTGAATTCGGAAGCAGCGACCTAAAAGTGATATATATCATGCAATTCGATATCGTATTTCTGTTTTTTTTTTAATTTTGACCTTGGAATGACATTTTCTATAACCTTAAGGGTTAAACTATCTTACTCTTTACCCTTTTCCTCTTTTTTTTTAACCATTTTTTTATATGAATGCACAACATCTCAAGAATATTGTGTCCAAATTTGAAGTCGATCCGAGTAAAACTAACAAACATATGAATTTTTAAGTAAGTGTACCTGGAACGTAACAACCTACATGTGTACAAAACTTTTAATCGATTTTCCCAAACATGTAATTTTTAAAGTTGATGGTGAACAGTCTACAGAAAAAAACTACTGAACCCATTGTTTTGAAATTTTGTTGACATATTCTACATTTCACAATAATAAATAGGTCGATTTTTTCGTCAAAAATCGTCATTCTGGCAAAAATGGAAAAATTTAAAAATAAAAAAACTCTACGAGACTGCAGAGATAAAGTAATAAACTAAAGAAAGCATTTTGATTTTTTGGTTTCAGATGATTCAGTAATGCTGTAGGCTGGTCACCGCATAAAAACTTTTTTCGAGGCGCCTGCGGAGATCAACAATAAATTCGTTATTTCTCTCTATTTTTGAACAGCAGTTTTTTTTTTAATATTCTTCAAATGTTGTACTTTTAATATAATAATATGTAAAATACACCTACAGTAGGCCGGATCATTCTTATATGGATACAAAAAATGTCAACCGGTCGGGGTCTCAAAAGCTAGAGGAACTCATTAAAATGATTTCTGCATACTTTTTTTTTTCAAATCGAAGAAAAACCGCCGAAGCAATTTTGATTCTCCTGAAGGTCTTTTTTGGTAAAAAAAAAACAAATTTAATATTTTAGCAGATGTGGGCATGCGTTCTGTGAAGTTACAAGCAAAAACCATGTTTTTTTACCAAAAAGGACCTTCAGGAGAATCAAAATTTCTTCGGCGGTTTTTCTCCAATTTGAAAAAAAAATATGCAGAAAGAAGAATTTTAATGAGTTCCTCTAACTTTTGAGACCCCGACCGGCGGAATTTAAATTTCGATCCGGTGTAACCTACAGTAATAATTTTTTAAAAAAAAAAATCATGAAGAAAGGTCTTTTTAAGACGAAACAAACTTTACCCCTTAAAACAGATAAACTGACCCTTGATTCGGAACCAGCGACCCAAAAATCTATATAGCAGGAAGTGGCACATCGTTTTTCCTTTTTTTTTTAAGTTCTTCTTTGGAATGACCTTGAATTGACTTCAATACAGACAAAGTCGGTTGCGGAAACGAAGTTGGAAATCATACATCTGTTTTTTTTTTCATTTTGATCTTGGCAAGATCTTAATACAGACAAACTGATTTTTAATTTGGAATAAGTGTGCCGAATCTTATTCATACCCTTAAAGAGTTACCTGATCGCAATTGTTTTGATTATTTTCGAATATTTGTGTTGTACAATTATAAGATATCTTGGAGAATAAAATATTTTTAAGAAATCTTGTGACACAAAAAAAAAAGAAGTAACGTTAAAGACCACATTAAACTGGTTATATCTTTAAAACAACAAAAAATTAGGAGCAAACTTTGTGTACATAAAATACACGTCTTGAGTCCTACTTCAAGGTGTTCCAAGTCTACACATTCCGTAAAGGTGATTTTTATTTTACGGTTTCTAAATAATTTGACCTCAAAATGATGGTAAGAGGGGGTGGGGTTGGTCGATTTGTAGTCAAAGTGACTCAAAATTGACCCTAGAACAATTTGTCTTGTTTTTTTTTGTCAAATATGAGGGGGTCCGAAAACCGCCCTTATAGAACATCCTCTTTTGAAAATTTTATTTTTTTGCATTTGTTTCTAAATTGTTGCCAACTTGAGATAATTAATAGCTAGACAATTTTTGTCAATACTAACAACATTTATTAGTTAAGCCCTTTGATAAAATAGTAAAATTTAAATATCTTGAAAACAATGCCATATCTTAATATATATAATTAAACTTCCCAGATAAACAGCTACATATATTTAATCAATCCTTTGTGTAAACTTACAATAACTGTAAATTAACCCTTTATCAAAACAGCCATGCCTAAAACGGTTTTTTGTTTTTTTTTTTTTAAATAGCAGATAGCCTGTGTTAGTGCTTGAAAAGCAATTCTTGAAATAATTTCTTTGTTCAACTTTGTTCAAAACCTGCTTAAATCTTTTGCCAACAATACCAACGCAACCAACGCACACACCCAAACCCAAAATGCTGTTCAAATTGTTTCAAGATTTTGAATTCATAGAAGTTTGCGCAAAGTTTTAATGAAACCTTTACGTGATTAAATGTGGATAAGAAATCGTGTTTTTTGTTGTTGTTGTTTTTTTTTTTTTGTTTTGCTGACTATTATTTGCATTTGAAGCGAAAGACTTAAATGCTGAAAAACAGTTAATATGATAAACTTTAGCGCCATTAAGTTTTTTGCTACATTGCATACAGATAGATGGCAAAAGGAAGTTGATGAGATGAGATGAGATGAGATGAGATGAGGATTTGGATATCGTTTTCGTTTACGTTTTTGGTTTCATTTTGATTGGAAGCTTTAATGCACTTAAAGTGCTGTTACGGTTTCTGATGACGAGTTCGCTGCTTATTTTGTGAATTTTCTTTTCACTTTTCTTTGGCTCAGTTGGATGATGATGATTTTCTTCTTAGCTGCTTTAGTGGCTGACATTTTGGCGTAATTCTCTGAGGTAATATATATATTTTGTATCTGTTTTGTTGTTTTTTTTTTTGGTTGTTGTTGTTGTATTTTTTTTACATTCTCCGGAACCATTCATTGTTCCCGTTTAGTTGAGCATAATCAAAATGCAAATTAGGAGCGATAAAAAATGACATGGCAAGCGGTGCAGGGCATTGTGGCGGGACGAAGAAGTAGACGATGTACAACAACGACAACGACGACGATGAGCATGAACATCAAAGGCATGATAAGCGGCAATCTAAGAAAGCAAATAGAAACTCTTGAGAAGAAATAGAAGCAGCAGCAGCTACGGCCGTTCAACAGATTGAAAGCGCAGATAATAGCACACATATGCACAAACATATATGACGGCAACATAAGTGTATCAGATACACTAAAAAAAATTCGATAAAAAATCGATACATTTGCACAGATGTTGACAACATAAAAAAAAAAAAATTAAAAACAAAAATTCTTATTAAATATTTGAAATATTATTTTTTATTTAATAATAATATTAAAATTTTTTTATTTTATTTTTGTTTGACAAAACAAAAAAAAAAAAAAATTAAAAAAAAAATGTTATAAAACATTTGAAATTTTATTAAAAATTTTTAAAATTTATTTAATTTTTTTTATATTAAATTTTTTGAAATTTATTTTTTTTTAGTTCTAATTTTACACAATTTTTTTGTAGTGTCTGCAGATAAAGAAAACTACTCTACATGTTATTACAACACGCTGACATCCAATTTTCTCATTTTTGCTTGCATGTTTTTTTTTCTGCCTTTATTTGTTTTATATATTTTTGTGTTTATTTATTTTTTTTTTTTTTTACCAGAGCAAGTTTTGTCTTATCAATTCCAAGTCCCGTAGGAATAATTTTGCTTATGGACAATTTGCCACAAATCCCGCTAGCAAAGAAGAAGACAACCAATATTTTTTATGATGTCAATTCAAAAGATGCGCCGTGAATATGCCTAAATTCGACAACATATAAAAACAAAGAAAAAATAAAACAAAAACAACCAACCATCACATAAGAACAACACATAAAAAATATACAAAAAAAACACAAAAAAAATATAAAATCCAGTTATGCTGGCTTAGCAACCAACAACCAACACTGATGCTATGCTACGTAAAAGAAGTCGTTCCAAAGCCATTAGAAAGGTAAACAATTAAGACTCACAAGCAAAAAACAACAAACAACTTACAAAAGCAAAAAAAAAAACACAACAACAAAAATAACAACAACACCACCAACTCTTAATATGAGCCCTTTTTCTTTTCTTTACTGTAGCTTTTTAGAAATTTAATGCATTAGAAAGAAATGAAAAAGTAACCCGTATGCGCAATTATGCACTTTTACACAATTTCGGCAAAAAAAAAAAAATAAAAAAAAAAAATAAAACAACAAAAAGCCACTTCACTGGGTACACGCGAAAAAACAGCAACTCTTCAAATGTACTTGAAAATTTTCACCATTACTTTTGATTGCTTTGAATTTTTTGACGATGAACACATCTAAGCGCACATCGCACACACATTTCTACACATTTTTCAATTTTTACACAGTGAAAATAATTCAATTCTGTAAAAGCTTAAATAAAAATAAAAATTGAATTTCCAAAAAAATTTAATTTTTAGCTGAAGCAATCATCCGGGAACCCTTTTAGGGCATAAATAGGGAGAATACTATCGATTACTTTTTGGGGATCCATTAATAAAAAAAATTGATAAAATCTTAACAAAATTCACCGAACATATGCTCAATTTTGTTTGCTCTTTAACGTTACACTCACATACAAATTTCTGTAAATATTTTGAATATATTCCATTAAACCAATAAATTTTATCACGGCATATGAAAGTACGCCTCAAGACATGAATTTTATGTCAACAAACTTTTCTTCTAACTTATGTTGTTAAGAAGATATAAACAGTTTTATTTGGTCTTTAACGTTACTAGGGGCTGAATAATAGAGTCCAGCTCATATTTTTTTTTGAAAAAAATAAGAAAAAAATTAATGTAATAAAAATTTCATCGAACATATGCTATTTTTTCTTTAACGTTGCACTCAAAACGTAAATTTCTGCAAATATTTTGGAAATATTTCAAGAAATAAACAAATTTTGTAACGGCATACGAAAGTATCTCTCAAGAAATGCATTTTTTGTGAACAAACTGTTCTTCTAACTTTTGTTGTTTAGAAAATATAACCAGTTTTATGTGGTCTTTAACGTTACATTTTTTTTTTGCAACAAGATTTCTGAAAAAATTTTTTTACTCCAAGAGATCTAATAATTGTACAACACAAATAATCCAAAATAATTGTCATTAGGGATCTCTTTAAGGTGGGACATAACATTCGCGGCAGAGAAAACAGACCTTTTTTAAGAATTTATAACTCAGTTAAAAACAAACATTTTTCCAAATTATTCCAAATAATTACAAGAAACAAAATTAAAAAAAAATATATTTTTCACTCCAACATGGTTTTATAGAGCTCCAAACGGGCGGTAAAGAAAAAAACGGGGCCTCGCGGTTGCAGCGCTGGAACTCGCAAAAATTGTCTGATCTGGAAAAAAATGACTTTTTAAATCTTAACAAAATTGGTTACGTACGACAGGAGCTTTTTTTTAATATTTGTTTTCAATGTTAGGTGATGTTCCAAATGTGAAAGTGGGTTTTTTCGAAAAAAATATTGACTTTATAAATTCATAAAAAATAAAAAAAAAATTCAAAAAAGCTCGTGTCATACGATAGCGAATTAAGTTTAAAAAAAAATCCAAAAAAGAAACAAAAATTTCGTCAAAAAATGAAGCCGTCTGTGCCACAACCATTACGAAAAACATGGTTTCGAGATAAACGCGTTCAAAGTTTGTAAACAAAGAAAAAAAAAGGCGAAAATTAAAAATTCGCCTTAAAAAAATAAAAAGTGAAATTTTTTTTCTTAGCATCTTAAGAATATTTACTAAATACAAAATTATTGCCTTAAGGGGGGACATGACATTGGCCCCCCATTGGTGGATGAATGGGACCCGGTCCATGATTTTTTTTTGGGCCTACTTTATAAGAACAAAAATGTATGTGTAATAAAACATTTTATAGAACAAGTGGTCAATTCAGTTTTGCTCTTTAACGTTACACTCGCACACATATTCTTCAAATTTTTTTTAAATATTCCATGAAACAAAGAATTTTTGAATAGGTACATGAAAGTAGGTCTCAAGACTTGCATTTTATGCGAACAAACTTTTCTTCAAACTACTGTTGTTTAGAAGATATAACCAATTTTATGTGGTCTTTAACGTTACATTTTCGTTTTTACAAGATTTCTTAAAAATATGTTTTTCTTCAAGATATCTTATAATTGTTCAACACAAATAATCCAAAATAATCAATATAATGTCTTCAGGGATCCCTCTATGGGGATGAATAGAACTTGATCCATGATTTTGTTTAGGGACACCCACTTTATAAGAAAAAAATGAATGTGTGATGAAAAATTTCATCTAAAATATGCTTCATACTGTTTTGCTCTTTAATGTTACACTCAAACGCATATTTCCGCACATATTTTAAAACTTTTCCATGAAACCAAGAATTTTTGAATAGGTACATGAAAGAAGGTCTCAAGACATGCATTTTTTGCGAACAAACTTTTCCTCAAACTATTGTTGTTTAGAAGATATAACCAGTTTTATGTGGTCTTTAACGTTTAATTTTTTTACAAGATTTCTTAAAAATATTTTATTCTCCTAGATATCTATTAAAAGAACAACACAAATAATTAAAAATAATCAAAATAATTGCCATCAGAAATCCATTTAAGGCGTAAATATGACCCGGTCCATAATATTTTATGGACCTACTTTATAAGAACAAAATTAATGTGTGATGAAAAATATCATCGCACATATGCTCACAAATTCTTTTGTCTCTAACGTTACTCACGAAACGTTACACTAAAAATATTTAAAGGGATGAATGGGACCCAGTCCATGATTTTTTTTTTTTTTTGGGCCCACTTTATAAGAATAAAAATGTACGTGTGATTATTAACGTTACACTCGAACGCTTATATCTCCAAATATTTTGAAAATATTCGTTGAAACTTGAAGTAGGCCCTCAACTTTTCTTCTGTTCTTTAGCAGATATAATAAGTTTAATGTTATCTTTAACGTTACATTTTTCACTTTAAAGAGAATTTCAATGCAGTTCTACATTTTATAGAATTTTGTTGAAGACTATTTAATAAGAAAAAAAATTGGTGTGGTGAAAAATTTCATTGAACTTTGCTCATCCCTGTTTTTTTTTTTGTCTTTAATGTTACACTTGAACGTATATTTCTGCATATATATCGGACATATATATTAGACCGGATCGAAATTTATATCCTGCCGGTCGGGGTCTCAAAAGTTAGAGGAACTCATTCAAATGACTTCTGCATACTTTTTTTTCAAATCGGAGAAAAACCACCGAAGCAATTTTGATTCTCCTGAAGGTCTTTTTGGGTAAAAAAAACATGTGTTTTGCTTGTAACTTTTTATTTTTCACAGAACGCATACCTTCACTTTTAAATTTTCTTTTTTTAAATTATAACCAGTTTTTTGTGGTCTTTAACGTTAAATTTTTTCACTTTAAAGTTTATTTTAAAGTAGTTATGAATTTTATAGAATTTTGTTGGAGCCCACTTTATAAGAAGAAATGTTATTTGGTGAAAAATTTCATGGAATATATGCTCAACCTTTTGTTTTTGTCTTTAACGTTAGACTCGAATGCATATTTTTGCACATATATCGGAAATATATCATGAAATCAAAAAACTTTGTGCCTCGAAACACGAAATTAGACCTTAAGATTTGCATTTTATGTGAACAAACTTTTCTGCCAACTTCTGTTGTTTTGCAAATATAATCAGTTTTGTGTGGTCTTAAACGTTACATGAGTTTTATAAAAAGTACCAAAATTGACAAGGAAAAACCAACATTAAAGAACTTTATCGAAGAATAGGGATCAAATAAGTCATTAAATTCTAAGTAATGAAAAAATGTTGTCTTATATTTTTAGGAGCAAAAATGTGTTGTCTTAAACGTTACACATTCATACAGTTTTGCTCCGATTTGAATAGTTTCCATGCGCGTCACAGACGAAAAAACAGACAACTTTTATATACTTTGTGGGCAAAAAATATCGGGAATAAGTCAAACAAATCTTTATATATTCTTCTAAATAATTTCATCACCCTCAAAGCAGTCCCCCCGGATGCAATACGGATAGTTCCAATTTTCAAAACATGCTGCAAATTGCTCTATCGGTATAGCCTTCAGTTATTCCTTCGTTTCAGTTTCTATCTCTTCTTTCAATTCAAAACGGTGTCCACGGAGCGGTCTCTTGAATTAAGCGAATAGCCTGAAGTCACATGATGCTAAGTCAGGCAAATAGGATGGTTGCGGAACGATATGGGTCGAATTTTTGGTGAAATTATCACGAATTAGCGGCACTGATTTTCACGATATTAACCAATGGAGGACCAATGGAGGATTCACGTTTCTGATGCCCAAATGGTCATTCAAATTGGTTTTCACTGATCCTTCCGATATTCCAACAAGGTCTCAGACTGTCAATTGACGATGTTGGAGCACCAATGCTTTAATTTTGGAGACGTGTATCTAATCAACCCGGAAATAGTTGCAAACCTATTTTCACATTTCTTCAGGCAGTCATTTACAAGACATAAATATGAAGTAGACTATGAATACTTTTTTCATTGAGGAACTGTGCTCAAACGTCGCTGAAATTTGTAAATATAATACAAGCTGATGCCTTAGGAAAGTTATAAAAAAATCTAAAATATGATTACTTTTTCGGACCCGACCCCGAGACCGAGACCCAGACCGAGAACTAACACCGATTATTGCAATATTCCAGACGTTCTGGACTTTCAGACGTTCTGGTCAGCTTTTCGAATTTTTCAGTCAAAATAATTGTCTATAAATGTCAAGCTATAACATATTCTCTGAAGTGAATCCAACTTCGACAAGAAACTTAACTTTAGGTCTCATATTGATAATATTATTAGTAGAGCCAGCACTTGGTTCAGCGAGTTCTCCAATCCTTACGTCACAAGATCTTGCTATCTTATATTTGTAAAACCCATTGTCGAATATGCAAGGTTTGTCTCCCAGCTGCAACACCCATTCAATACAAACCGAATTGTGCTCATCCTTTGTGCTCTTGGTGGTCTTCCCAGTTCTGACAGTTTCTACTAACCTTCTTATGTCGACCATCAGGAGTTTATTTACTTGCAAACTCTTGCAAAACGAAGTAAAGTTTCCGATGTTCTCTTCATTCATCAAATCCATTAACTGCCCAGCACCACTCCAATAAATATCTTTTAATACCAACCCACTCAAAGTTTGGTCTATACTTCTCTTCTACCTTAACTTCACAGCACCGAATGCTTTTAACCATTAAGTTGATAAGTGAATTCTGTTTTCGGTTTTCATCTGAGCAGCTCTCCAGTGCGAAATATCTTTTGTAACTCCAACGCCAATTCTTCCCCTTCTTCAATGTCTTCTTAAAATTAAGTTATTGTATGATTATAAAATAAGAAACTCCCTATTTATTATAAGTTGTAGTTTTTGAGTATTTTAACTGCTTGTATTAAGCTTAACCAATAAATGAAAATTCAGGTTGATAACTTTTCGCCTGTTTTACTTTTGGCGTTTTTTGTTTTGGCGAATTCAAAACAAGGCTGAGTTTATAAAAACTGAGTTGGTATAAAAACATTGGGCTAACTTCACATCCGGTCTAAAACTACTCAGGAAAGAGCTGGGTTTCTATATTAAACCATCGGTAAAAGAAAGTTAACCATTACCAACGTTCATTAAGGAAAGTTGTTCATACATGAAATAAATAGAATTTTCAAGTCAAAATTTTAAAAATTAAAAAAAAAACTTGCATGTTTCTTTTAATTTTTATTATAAAATTTAGTTGTTAGTTCAGTTGTTTTTAAGACACCCTCCTATAAAGAGCTTCTTTGTAATGTTCACATAAGTTCTTTTGAACAACTCCTCGATATTTTCAAAAGCGAGGAAAAGATAGTAAATATTAAAAAAAAAATTTTTTTTTCACTAACAATTTTGCTTTTCACCGTGTATCAGTGGCTAGATGTGACCTAGCTAGATGTCACGTACTTTGGCTGAGGTCCTTTTATGCCATGGCTTTTCTATCCACTCGCTGCTAGCTGCCTGCGGACGACTTAAGCTCATACCCTGCAATGTTCTCTTATTTTTACTGCTGCTGCTGGTGGTAGTGTTGCTACAACTGTCCTCATCCTATGCTATTCATTATCCTTACACTCAGCTTTTGTTTTCTTTGTTTTTGCTGTTGTTATTTTGTTTTGTTCTCATTCAATTGACATTTTAGCTCCGGCCATTGTTCGCATAAGGAATTCTCCGATGGCATCACAAGGAATCACAATGGATCACAATGAATCACAATGGCCTAATGGGGTGTGCGTAATGCCGTCCATGAATGAATGAATCCTTTACTCTAGGTGCTTGGTGCTCGGAGCTTGCTGCTTGCTGCTTGCTGCTTGGTGTTGGTTGTGTGCGACGTTTGGGTCCTTTTGTGCCAAGCTTGCTTTGTCATAATTGGCGTACTCAGCAAAAGCAGTGGTAGTGGTAGGTAGCAGCGGTAGTACCAGCAGCAGCAGCAGTTTTTCCTGATGCAAAAAGCCACTTGAGTGCCTTTGAGTAGAAGTGGCATCAGCACCTATGTTGTTTGGCACAAAACGAGTGGTTACAGAATAATCGCTAGGATTTTGTTTTTATTTTATTCTACTTTTTTGTTATGACATTTGTCGAGTCAATTTATAAAAGTACAATAGCATAAAAAACTCAAATAGTTGTCAAAAATTATTCAAGTTTCTTTGGTATGTTGTGGGGAAAGCTATTGAAGTTGCGCTTTTTTTGCTTTTGTTGTGGGAAAACTTTAAGTAGTTGAGGCAAAGCACTGCTGTTCATTTTATATGCTCTTTTTTAGAAAATTGGTGGTATGGCATTAGTTGAGAAATGTGTTCAAAGGCTATAAGAGGGATTAGATGAACTGAATAGCTTGTTAAACAGTCAGTTTTAACTTAACTTTAAAGCCTTTGAAGGTTTTTACATTGTAAAAGCGTTAATTGGATGAAGAAATTAATTAAAATAATTACATAAACTATTTTTTTTTAATACCTAAACAAATTGATTGAGTTAAGTTTTGTTTAAAATACAAAAATTGAGAAATTTTTAATAATTTTTATAAAATATAAGGTTAAAGCATCGTAAATCGAGCATAAATTATATGCAGGTTTTACTTAAAATGTATATTGACGCAGTCGATTTGGATGATTTTGAGTTGAACACATATAATTGTAATGTAAAATTTATAAAACTCTTCAAAAATCGTTTCGTTGGACTTAACTAAAGGCAGCAGCTGAAAATATTGAAATATTGCAGAAAAACGAGTTTTACTGCTAACTGACTAATGTAATGTCAATGTATTGGTGGACAATCAAATAACTTATAAAATTTAAAGTTATTAAGTGCAAAAAATTTTTGAAATTTAAAAAAAATTTTTCATTTTTTTCAAATTTTTCAAAAATGGTACTGTTACATTTTGGCAAATAACTCCAAACCTAAAGCAGATATCAACAGACAGTTTTCATCATATCAATTAAAAGATATCCTCCAACAATATCTTTAAGATTATTAAGACATATTACTTACTTTTAAAATAATTTTACACCCATAAATAAGGTCAACAATTTTTTTATAATTCTTTAAATTTTTTAATTTCTTGCTAATTTATCTTTGAAATAACTTGCCATGAGTAAGAAATATTCGTTTAAACATAGCCAAATTTGTTACTTTTTACTTTTCCTTCAAGGTCATTTAAGGTCATTTATTGAATTCGTATTTGTAACTTATGTTTCGTTAAATTTTGAATTTCTTGCTGATTTTTTGATTTAGGTGAAATATATTCTTTCATATATGCCAAAATTTGTCACTTTTCCGTCAAGGTTATTTAAGGTCATCCATTTAAGTCTGTCATATGCTGATTTCATGCATTTTGAAAAATTTTCCTTAACGAATGAAGTTATTAGGCAATCATTTTTAGCACCTTTTGTGGCTCGACTGTCGCAACTGCTAAATAAACACACAAAGATAAAGTTGTTACATTATCTTGCAAACCATTTGGAAACGCCATAATCCGGTAACACACGTCATCATGTGTTACAAATTTTGACAATCGTTCAATATGACACTCACACACATTTCATTTGTACATCTAACACTTATACACGTACACACACTTGCCCATAAACCAGGCAGGTTTGCTTGCTCCTAGTCGTGGTTTGGCTGACGTGTGCTGTTTTTTTTTATTTTTTTTTTTTTATTTTAGGTTTTTGTCACTCGGGAATTTTTGTAGAAATTCTCGCTGTAATCTTTTGCTTCTTATTATTTGTGCACGTGTCGCCATACCACACGTTGGTATTTTACACAAATACACAAAGTGCGACACACACTCATACCAAATAGCATATGTACATACATACATAATTGTAAGCGTTCTTCTAGCGGATATGCGCAAGAATGAAAATAATCATAATTCATGCAGTCAACGGAAATTGCAAACATGACAAAAAATTCGTATCGACAAAAATGAACAAAATAAAATATTGAACCCTGTGCTGTAACGCTGCACTGCACGGACGGTTGAGCCTGACAATAAAAGAAATCAGCTGAGTTGGAAAGAAGAAAAAAAAAGCAGAAAATGGTTTGAAAAAAAGTAAATATAAATGCGCCATATAATAAATGTCGTAAATTCTTTCCAAATCATTGCACTTCATTCAGTCGCAGCTTCAGGTCCAGCAAATAAGGGGCATACATTCAGAACTTGAACCCACCTAGCAACATTTCATTTAACCAAACAAAGCAATAACCCACGCCCAACAAACACCGCCCAAAAATAGGTCGGACATTCACTCGGCAACATAAACGTTGACTCGTGCGGTTTTAATGGCCTCTGTTAGTACTTAGCAGCATCCACACCTACTCCATCCACCAACAACCTCCAATCACCACCACAATTCTAACAGTTCTGGCACTTCTTTAGCCCCTGCTTGAGCATCATCTTGAAAGCCCATCATAATGTGTTGGTATAGAGAGCTGTTTGGGTCATTTTTATACATTTTGTTTTCTTACATATTTTGTTGGGTTTCTTTTACTTTTTGTTTTCATTTTTATTTTTGTTGTTTTTAATGTGCGTTTCGCACATCGTAATAATTTCGGGCCCAACCAAGTCTTACGCAGCATTAAAACCAACAGCAAAAATGAATGCGTCCTCGTCTGTCCAGCCAAATCTTAGGCAGCTTTCAACAGCTCTGCATTTCATTTCTCTGCAAATTTCGGTCTTGATAAATTTGTCAGTTTCCGTTTCTACGAGTTCTACTCAAAGAACGGAAGCAAAAACAATTATCTGCAGGAAAGCCGCCTGTAAATCCTGGCACAAGAGCTCTAAAAAGAAAATCGCAAATTTACACAAATCGATAAATTTGCTCTTTATTACGCAAACATTTCACTTAATTCAAGTTTCAGCAGCAGCAGCAGGAGCAGCAGAGTGCGTAAGCGCAGTATAAACAGCTACAATACTGGCAACAGCACCACCCACTCGCTTTGATATACCGCCTTATATGACCTTCTAGGATTCCACTTTTGGCAATTCACTTTCACTTGACTTATACTTTCTTGTGTAACAGCCTGTCGCCCGTTTTGCTTACCTGCTTTGCTTTCTAACAACGTTTTTTTTTTTTTTGCTTTATTTTTTTGCTCTCACTGTTTAGACGTTTTTGGTTTTACCTGTACTAGGGGCTGGGTACTCCGATTTAACACCTCTTCCACTTCCGTTTAGCATAAAACACGTAACAGCTACAGTGACAACCACTAGAACAACAAGACAAACAAGAAGCTACACTTAATGTAGTATATCATTC
>OY282644.1:14454087-14461587 GCA_958299015.1 Tetanocera ferruginea
TTCATTTTGATCTACAAATAAGCTTGAAATTAACTAATTAAAGACAAACTTCCCTTGTATATAGAGTTAGCAATGCCAAAATATCTATATATCAGAAAGTTGAACTTCAAATGACATTGAAATGACTTTAATATAGGCAAACCTATGTCGAATTCGGTTTCCGTGACCCAAAAAACTTATATACCAGAAAGTTGAACATCGTATCTCTGCTTTCATTTATTTTGTAATGTTGACTTAATAATAAACTGAAAGAATTTTTAAAAAAACATCATTGGTTTTTTACAATAAAAAAAAAAAAAAATAAAAGGACAGTTATTTCTAGAACAGTCTTTAGATCCAAATGCATCTACCTTCTTTTAGTCTCTCATGATACGATCTTAAGACTCATTTCCATTTCAAGCTTAATATTAATACTAGTAAACCTGTTGCCCGAATTCGAGCAATTTTATCAAAATATAATAGTAGAAAAATTAATGTTTAATGAATGCTATTTCATAAAGAAACGTTTTTCCTCAATTACGATATACCAAGTCTCAATAAATGTAAAATAACGAAGACGGACTGACTTAATACTGAGATAAAAATTATTACTGTTATAAGATGTCTGATCTTAAATTTCCAAATTATAAGACATAACTAATAAAAACGATGTAAAAAAAGAGATTCAAGAGAACAAATAATATTGAGCAAATAAAGAAATACAATAAAGACACTCACAGAACACTAACGACATCGATTTATACCACATTTCAATGAAAAAACGTCAAAAAACTTAAAAAAAATTTTTCTTTTTTAAAACCGTTAAAATTTGACTGAGTTGTTTACTCGGAAGTGAAATTTTTGATTTTGGAAGTGCATTTTTCGGAAAATTGACATTTGAGGAATGCATAAAAGATAGTTTTGGTTAAAAAATTTTAGTTTTGAAAAAAACTCAAACTCGATCAATTTATAAGTTTTTCTAAAACTAAACTTCAAATTGATTAAATAGCGGATTTTTGTACAAAATTTTTATATCTGTTTCAAAAGGTTGGGAACCCCCTGGAGTGAAATTATAATTCTTAAAAGTGGTTTGCACATCTACAGCCCAAACCTGATTTAATGACATCTGAATAAAATCGGTCCATTGGTCTGTTAGGAGTTGAAGTCACAAAAAAAACCTTAGCCTATTAATTTTATATAGAAGATATGCAGTATGATTAAAACAGATTCATGGCTATAACTTTTAATTGGTTGTAGCTATAATGCAATTTTCTTCAAATATATTGTTTTTGAAGCTTGTTGAAGATTTAAAAAATATAAGAACAACATTTTTAAAAAAAATTTCAAGCAAAAAACCATAGGGGATAGGTAGCCTTGTTTTTTCGATGACACATAGTGTTTATTAATTTTTCTGTCAAAAAAAACAAATTCTTCTTAAATACACTGTATAAAAGGAAAGAAAATCAAAAATGCAAATTTTAAATTTTTTTATATTTACAACAAAAACAATTTTTAAACCATTTTTTGAGAAAACATTTATTTTATTGGACTCTTTTTAAAGGCAATGATTAAAATAGAAATAATAAAGTAACGGTAAAAATTTTGTAAATTTTTTTAGGTCAATTAATTGCAATAAAATAAAAAAAAAGAAATAAATGAAATTTTTTGAAAAGTGGCAGAGATATTCGCTTACAAATATAGAACTTAAAATTTTAGAGATTTTTTTTCTCTGTCTTGGCGTTTGATAAAAATACACGTTAAACAACTAAAGTCAATTTTAAGAAAATTAATTAAAAATACATTTGGTAAAATAATGAACGTTATTGCCAACACATTTTGAAGAAAATTAAATAAATATTTTGAAAAACAAAAAAAAATTTGAAAACCGTTAAAATTTAACTGAGTTGTTTGCTCGGAAAGTGGAATTTTTGATTTTGGAACTGCATTTTTCGAACAATTGACACTTGAGCAACGCATAAAAGATAATTTTGGTAAAAACTTTTTAGTTTTAAAAAAAATTCAAATTCGATCAATTCATAAGCTTTTCTAAAACTTAACTTCAAATCGATTAAATATCAGATTTTTGTACAATAATTTTATTTCTGTTTTAAAAGGTTCAATATTTTCAAAAGTGGTTTGTATATCTACAGCCTTAATCTGATTTAATGACATCTGAATCGATAAAATCGGTTAAAATTAGTTCATTGGTCTGGGAGGAGTTAAAGTCACAAAACCTAAGGTTTATAGTAATTATATAGATGTTAATTAATTTATTCTCTTCATGCTATTTTTATCGGTCAATATTGATCGACTGTAATACTCTTAGCATTACTTTTCATTTTATTAAATTTATTTATTTGTTATTTTGCTCATATATAAAATTCGCATATTTTATGTTTTTAATTTGTTGACGCAATTTGCCGGCAGCCAATTCTTTTCTATTTAAGATTAGGCACGTTTTTCTTGATTGTATACCACCGAACGAACTCATTTTAATTATTGAGGTGACGCGTGGACACGTCGTTGTGTTGACTTGACGTGGTTGTTGTTGTTGATGTTGCCAATATACACAGTGCGGCAAAACAATCCGCTGGCAATGTTCCAAATTGCCTCTCGTTGCGTAGGAAATCAAGTAAATTAAATACCGAAATTCCGTTGAACTTCCGCAAATTTGAATAGAAATTCCAGATTGCGACAGCCGGAATGGAAGTAGCTATCTCTCTCTCTCTATGGTGACAGTTTTTAATGCATGGACCTTGAGAGCAGAGCAGGCAATAAAAGAAATCTATGTAAATTAATATTGAATTTCTTTTAATTGGAATTTGCGGGCGAAATGGGTGGGAGACAGCAGGCGGTATTGGTGGTTGAATTGAGCCTGTGCCTTATATAAAAGTTGATAAATAAATATTTGTTACTTTTTTAAATATGAACACGCACAAACTGAGATTTATCTATAGAGCCAAATAAGCGGCATATTTTGCAAATCATGCCATTCATTCTGCTATTGCTCAACCTGCCAAAAAAAGGCGCCAAGTGCTAGCTGAAACGTGCAGGCCAGGCCACTTCATTTGTTTTATATTAAAATTAAAATTACTTCAACCAACAGCAGCTTTACAACAATTTTATATGCAAGGCAGTTATATTAACAATGCCCGCCCAACCACCCATCTCTGCCTACTCTCTGACCTCGACTTGCCTTTCTTCCTTTTGGTAAAGAGCCTCAATTTGGCCAAATATAGTTTTTAACGTATTCAGGCAGCGTCTTAACGATAACGCAGTCCGTGCTGTTGTGTTGATAAACAATGCGGTCCAGCAGAGACCAAACTTAATACTCGGTACACAGCTGTGGCGGCAGCGAGTCGTTGAAGTATATTTCTATTTTCAATTTTTTTTTTTTGTCTTTTTTCTTTGTTCTATTTGGCTTTATCTTAAACAATAATTGATGAAAAGAAAACTAAATTTAAATAACTAAGCGGCCAAAATAACAAAAACAATAACAGCCTAAAATCAAAAAAAAAAAAAAAAAAAAAAAAGAAAACATTAACAACATGCCGCTTATGCTGCAGTAGCCAGTTGTTTTTAATGATTATTGCAAAATAACGTTCAACATTTTGAACTCTATCAAAGTCTATCTTTGTTGACACCCTCAACTGCCACAACAACACCCTCACTTATACACTTACTCAATACTACTTAAGCCATGCCATGCTTTTGCACAGTACACCGCATAGCAAATGGCGCAGTTTAAAAATACATTTTTTTTTTTTTTGTTTTCAGTTCAAATTTTGAAAACATAATAAATAAAACTTGATCTTATTTTAATAGAATGTTTTATGATTTTAGAATTTTTTTTTTTTTTGTATTTTTGTGCTTTATTTTTGTCTCTCTTGTGTTGATTTGGCATCAATGGGGCTATATTTTTTTTTTGTATTTTTTGTTATTTTTATAATTTTTGGATTTTTATATACTTGCATACATATCTACATAGTTTTGAAGGTAATGCGTATGTTTCAAATTAAAAGTAGGTTAATTTTATTTACACTTTTGGCTTAAAATAGTTTAATTGGAACAATAATATTTAAATAACACCGTAGGTTTGTTTTTAATTTTTATAACTTGAAAATGCGTTTTAATTTTATAACAAAACAATTCTGAGTTTTGAGTTCTGAGAAAAATTTTATAGTTCTTCAAAACTTGGCTTATATGTTTATTTGTTATTATCTTCTTAAGCACTAAATCTAGTTTTGAATATTTATTTTTACTTATTCAAAATGCTCTTTTTTTGCTTATTTTATGTTATTTTATATTATTTGTTTTGATTCATTTACGTGTGGAATTATGGCTTGTTTTTATTTTTGTTTTTGCTCTGTTATTATGACGTCTGTACATAAATCTTTTTCTTTATTTTGACGTCATATTTCGTTTACTTTCTAGTATTAAATATATTTTGATTTAATATTTACAAGGTTTCTTTTCGTAAATTTTAAAGAATTCTGCATTAATTTTAATTTTTTCATAATAAAAGAAATTTAATATATTTATATATTTTTAAAAATTATATATTTTTTTAACATATTGATGTTAGATTTCAAGTCAAATTTTTTTTTAATAATATTCACATAACTTATTACCACCAAACTTAATATCTACACTTAATATTACAAAATAATTTATTAAATTTTATGCTTTACAACCAGAGTCAGAGCTTAAGCACGACTACTCTCATCCCTTTTACTGTTCCGAGTTGTCAATAGTCTTTCTCACCCTTTATGAAGAATCTATCTTGTTCCCTTTCATCAATCAGTGAAACTTCCCTGACTCGAACTTCTCTTACTCGAAATTCTCCATAACTTGAAGTTATATTCGTGCTTTCTCGATGGATTTTGCTTAGTTCTTGATCTCAATACCTCGAATTTTCCATAACTCGAAGCAAAATACTGGTCCTTGACAGTTCCTAGTTGTCAGTAGTCTGTCTCACTCTATATAAAGAATCTATCATATTCCCTTTCATCAATCAGTGAAACTTCCCTGACTCGAACTTCTCTTCCTCGTAATTTCCCATAACTTGAAGTTTTATTCGTGCTTTCTCGATGGATTTTGCTTAGTTTTTGATCTCAAAACTCGAATTTTCCATAACTCGAATCGAAATTCTGGTCCTTGACAGTTCCTTGTTGTCAGTCGTCTGTCTCACTCTTTATGAAGAATCTATCTTGTTCCCTTTCATGAATCTGTGAAACTTCTCTAACTCGAACTTCTCTTACTCGAAATTCTCCATAACTTGAAGTTATATTCGTGCTTTCTCGATGGATTTTGCTTAGTTCTTGATCTCAATACCTCGAATTTTCCATAACTCGAAGCAAAATACTGGTCCTTGACAGTTCCTAGTTGTCAGTAGTCTGTCTCACTCTATATAAAGAATCTATCATATTCCCTTTCATCAATCAGTGAAACTTCCCTGACTCGAACTTCTCTTCCTCGTAATTTCCCATAACTTGAAGTTTTATTCGTGCTTTCTCGATGGATTTTGCTTAGTTTTTGATCTCAAAACTCGAATTTTCCATAACTCGAATCGAAATTCTGGTCCTTGACAGTTCCTTGTTGTCAGTCGTCTGTCTCACTCTTTATGAAGAATCTATCTTGTTCCCTTTCATGAATCTGTGAAACTTCTCTAACTCGAACTTCTCTTACTCGAAATTCTCCATAACTTGAAGTTGTATTCGTGCTTTCTCGATGGATTTTTTTTAGTTTATGATCTCAATAACTCAAATTTTCCATAACTCAAAGCGAAATTCTGGTACCTTGACACTTCGTGTTAGGGAAATTTCACTGTACTTACAATCAGGAAATATTTCAGTAGACCTATAACCTACTAGTGGTCTTGCAAAATAATGTCGATAAAAATAGTGGTTTTAGCCCTTACTTGTAGCACAGGCTGTACATTCTCATCCTCAAAGCTATATCGTCCTCTGTCTTGGTGGAATGATGATCAAAAACCTCAGAAATAACTTAGAGCTCACATCGACACATATCCTTAAGTATATCCTAACGAGTGTCAGACAAGCTACACCCCAAGAAAATATCTGTTCAATTTAACCAAATTTTAAACAAATCTCAGATAAAAAATTTTCCGACATGAATCGTCCGGTTAAGGTAATAACAAGATTTTCATGTCAATTTTACCCGTCTTTGTGGCCTAATCATACTGAATAAAATGATTAATATTACCAAATATTTACCTTTTTTTATTGTTAAATAAACCACTATACAAAATTTTCAAGCCTTTAAAACCCTCCAATACAAGAATCGAACCTTGACATACGTATCTATCACATGAGAGTTCATCGCCTAGCCATCAAGCCATGCTATTGCATGTTTGAACATGAGCAAAATAGAAGAAAATCGAAACTAGTAAATATGTTCAATAAAAAAATCGAAAATCGAAAAGAAAATAGCAAAAAAATAGAACTAGTAAATATGTTCCATGGTCAATTTCATCAGCACACACGCACGCTACAAACGCACTAAGTGCATAATATTAAATTTATATAAAAACGTATTTAATTTATTCAAAAAGTCATTGTTTTCGCACTTAAAACGCATTTTCATAAAATAAATGCGTAAATATTAAAAATATAATATTAAACGAATAAAAAATTACACGCGTTCAAAAACGTCCAATACAAGAATCGAACCTGGATCGTAGATAACGCATGAGAGTCCATCGCCTAACCATCAAGCCATGCTATTGCATATTTGAGCGTTAGCAAATTTAGTGAAAAAAAAGTAAAGAAAGTCTTAAGTCGGTCTAGCCCGACTATGAAATACCCTAAATCTTCTTTTAAAAAATACAGTAATAGTATTGAAAATGGGCGTGTCCGTGGGCGGATAAAACCCATATCTCATATGCATTTAAATTTTTATGAAAAATTGGCACATACCAAGTTTTCTTCCTCTAGCTCAGATGTTAATGCCTTTATGGTGTTTTCGTGGGTTGTATGGGCGGTAGGCTTGTTCGTGGACGGATGAAGCCTAATTTTTGAGCACATCGTAGTTTTAGTATAAAATGCATACATACTAAATTTTATCTCTATAAGACAAACATAAACTTATGTATGGAATTTTCCATATTTGGGTTGTATGGGAGGTGGGCGTGTCCGTGGGCAAATGACGTTAATTTTTCAAAAACATCTTTGTTTTGTTATAAAAAACATTCGTACCAAATTTTGTCTCTGAAGGTTAAACATAAGCAACATAAGCAAACATTTCCATTTTTGAGTTGTATGGGAGGAGGGCGTATCAGTGGGTTGATGACATCCATTTTTCAAAGACGTTTTTGTTTTGATATAAAATACATACGTGCCAAATGTTATCTTTGTACGTTGAACATGAGCTTATTTATTGAGTTTGTAATTGTTGAGTTGTATGGTAGAGTGGCGTGTCCATGGGCAAATGACACCCCTTTTTCGAAGGCATTGTTATTTTGATATAAAATTCATACATACCTAATTTGATTGTTGTAGG